>JACJUY010013364.1:10151-23016 GCA_014220935.1 Platorchestia sp. MABIK | reverse complement strand
TTTGTTTTGAGTCCGGCTGCTCTGAGTGATCAGCTAATTAGCTGCTGTGTAAACATATAATCGCCTCCCGTAGTTTTGAAGGTACATGAATGGCAAATATATCATTCGAAAGGGCTCAAAAAGAGCTACTAAGTGAACGAGTTGAAAAAAGAAAATTTTTTCGTAAATGACAAAAAAATTTTTTTTAAAAAGACTGGTGTTCTGAAATTTGCATTCTCTGTTTTTAGATTTGGATCCTTTCCCACAGTTTTGAAGGTACAGGAATGGCTAACATAGCAATCAATAGAGCTTGGAAAGATCTACATTAGCTGTAAAATTTATGTAAAAAAACATATTAGTTCAGAAATAAAACAAAAAAAAAACATAAAAAAGAAAAATGGCTCTCCTGAAAACTTAACTTTTTGATCTTTGAAGAGGCCCATCTCCCACAGTTTTGAAGGTACAGGAATGGAAAACATATCAATCGATAGCGATTAAAATATCCTAGAGAGGCAATGGTACAGTTTTTTGAATTTCAAATCAGGTTGAAAATTATAACCCATTCAATTTGAAAAAATGGAAAAAATTGTCTATTTTCGGGAAAAAATTTCTCATAATTCAAAAAATCAAATTATCGAAAAACCTTACCAACGGATCTCAAGACAAGACAATTAGCTACCTAGAAAACCTTTATCCAGTTCTGTAACTTTAAAATTGTGGGCAATGGACTTTTTTCCGCAACACCCACTTTTTCTGTTTTTTTTTATTTTATTTTTTGAGTTTACGAGAAAAACACACGAGTTCAAAAAGAAAGATCTCATCATTTGACACCTAATGTGAAAATCTTAGGAAAATCCGTCGAGAACCGACGGACTTATTGTCTCCCCCAGACCGTCCCCTTAAATGTATATGGTAAACAAAGACAGCAAAGATATAGAATTTGAAAAATAAAAGATTCAAATAACAAGGCCAATTAATGAAAATCACTATTATAAAAATAGCCGCGTCCGTCCGTCCTTCCCTCCATCCGTGTGACTCCCTCTTGATTATGGTATCCACAATGTGCAATCGGCTTATTTTTATAATAGAAATTTTCTATGGAGCTTTCTCTGTTGAAATTCATCATGTCGCTTTGATATTTTTAATTAATAATGCAAAAAGAAATGTTTTAAATTTGTTTGACCAGTAACCTGGCTACCACTGGGTGTAAGGCCCAAGATTTTGGAACTTGAGTTATTATTTTCGAAATTGTGATTTTCTTGAAGAGCTATGAAGAGATAATAGACGACATTTCAGAATAAAATTCTGGCAAAAGAGGCCACCAAAGATAGAAATGTGTCCAACCGCAAGAGAGAAGTAGCAAGACTCCAACAGCAAGAAAAACATCGAAGACGATCGGATGAACAAAGCGAGATGGCAAGACGAAGCAATGTTGCTCACCAACGAAAAGCTGGAGCTAAATTGACCTTTGACCGGCGTTTGGAAATTCTACGGAATAATGCAGAGCAACACTGAGTAGCTAAAGAGAGCTTAACACATGAAAGAAGCGAGGAAATTCTTTGTCATAGTGCTGGACAACATTGAGTGGCACGTGAGAATTCAATTCAAGAAAGAAGGGGTGAAATTATTCAGACTAATGCCGAACAGCATTGACTTGCACAAGCGAATTTAACTCAAGAAAGAAGGGATGAAATTCTTCAAATAAATGCCAACCAGCACGTGTGCACTAGTAATAATAATAATGACAATGTTTTGCACATAACATCAAACAGCTTGTCTTTGTATCTCTGAATGTTTGCAACTAAGATGTTTATAAGTAGGAGAGCTGGTGTACTTACTAGTGTGTACCTAGAGTCAAAATGAAAGCCTTATTTCTGAGGTAGACCTAGTTCTGAAAACTTTACCAATTAGATGCTTCAATGGATAAAATTTATTCTCTTCTCAATTTATTTATGCTTGTGTTTGAATCACAACAAACTAAATTGCAAACATTTCAAATCAATTACAATTACAAGAAAGAATTTCACAGTCATTAAGTAGTGTTGATGTATCACATTAACAGGGTGGCAGTACTAGCATACACACCAAATTCACTGTGATATAAGAGGATATCTTAGCTTTTTGTACTCATAAAGGCAAGACCATTCCAGAATAGGAAACATGCCCAGTATATTTTCTTTACATTATCACTAATTTCTACCTTAATTTATAACTAATAAAACTGTAAGTTGCAAATCATACAATACATTTACCTTGAGACCTGACTTCAGGACCATCAGCAGAGCCTCCAGTAATGTCTTTACCAACAGCATCAGTGAGACCAAAGTGCACGAGTCTGTACTTGCGCAGGTCTGACAATATTTTAGTTTTCATATTCTATGTATATCAAATGAATACTGAAAATTGTAGCCTAAAAAAGATACTAGTACAACATTTGAAAAATAAGTGAAACTCTGTGAAGTAACACATGCAAGCAACTATTTAATTTCCGAAATCAATATACTTCAGACAACTAAAAAACAACAGAAAAGCCTACTGATTAGATGTTAGTTTAACTCTCCCTAATGGCAATAAAGATGTTTTTAAGAGAGGACGGAGAAAGGCACAATTTAGTATGGAGTTAAGGAAAGCAAGATAAAAGTTGAAGAAGAAAGTAGTATATGCTGACAAACAGGACAGCAGTCAACCAAAAAAGATGATCTGTAACAAAAGAAAAAACCTATTCTATTTGAACACATGGAAGGCCTACCTATCATATATTTACTCTGGGAGCGCCCATTTCCGTAGATACAATAGTTGGGAGTTACGAACATTTGGAGATCTGAACACGGGCTGACTGATATACATAATGAGCAATTGCATAAATGTGAATGTACTGGAGCTTGTGAGCAAAAACAGATGACTGTAGATGAGATTCTCTTGTACCCATACAAAGAACTTGGGATGAAACCCAAGAATGGACCACTCGGCTCATTTCTGCTACCAAATTCTATTCTTTTCAACCTTTATATCCAACTGATCGTGTAAAAGTTGAAAATAGATGCAGAGACATCATAACTGTCCTACTCAAACACAGTAAGGGCTAAGACACTCTAGTCTCATTTAATCTCTGAAACAAACAAAAATACTCTAGTTTCATTCACAGAGGCAAGTAGAGACACTCTAGCCCCAATCACAGAAGCAAATGAAGTCACTTTTATTTCATTTGCGCACAAAATAAATCGAACCACTACTGTTTGCTTTTGCTACAAGGACAAAGAGTAACTTTTGTCTCATTTATGCATAAGGCAAATAGAATTCCTTCTGTTTCCTTTCACTACAGGGACAAACAGAGTAACTTGTGTCTTATTTATACAATAAACAAGGTTAATAGAATCACTATTTCCTTTCACCACAGAGACAAATTTCGTGACTCTCCTGTTTCAGTTGAACACTGGAGCAGAGTCTGGTCTGGTTTTCAAACATATCTCTTAGCTTTCCTCTGTTTACTGCTTTCATACTCCAGTTTTTCTTCACAGCTTTTTCCTCTATCTGCTTTTCTTTTGAAATGGTATTCGAGAAAAGAATCAAATGACTAATATCTTCCTCTACATACATTTAAACGTACAATTTCTTGCTCTCAAATTATTAAAATTTAATCACTTGAACTTAAGGACACAGTCTCCCCACGGTTCACATGAAAATCCAAAAAATTAGGAATTTTCAGTTTTTAAATTTTTCTCTTAGAGAATTTTCTTGCGCATCAAACGATACCACTGGCTCGTGTGTACGCACATCCGTGCGCCCCTCAGATGGGGGAGAGGGAGCGCGGTAGTGCAACCTTGGTGCACGTCAATAGCAAGGTGACCTCTCCCTTCCCCCATTATTGGGGGTCGTTTGTACGCTTTCCTTTGCAGGAATAGCAAGAGAGTTCATTCATGGGCTAGCTCAAAGTGCTTTTGTACTCAAATGAAACATTTTAACATTCTGATAAATTTTGATGATGTAACTGAGTGTTTGTTTGGAATCTGGCTGCTCTTAGTTTTCAGCTTATTAGCTTGTTGTGTAAACATCTAATTGCCTCCCGCAGTTCAGAAGGTACAGGAATAGTAAACATATCAATCGAAAGGGCTTAAAAAGAGCTACTAAGCAATAGAGTTGATCTAAAGACAAATTGGCTCAGAAGTGTAAAAATTTTTTTTTAAAACAGCTGTTCTGAAGCTTGCATTTATTGTCTTTTGGAATGGATCCTTTTCCACAGTTTTGAAAATACAGGAATGGCTAATAACTCAATCAATAAAACTCATATAGAACTACAAATGCAATGGAGTTCATTTAAAAAAAAAGACTTAATTCAAAAATTATGAAAAAATAAAAACACAAATTTTTGGAAAATAAATGTTGTGAATGCTTGTCTTTTAGACCTTTGAATTGATTCTTCTCCCACAGTTTTGAAGGTACAGGAATGGCAAATAAATCAATCGATAGCCGTTAAGGGAGACGTCCACCCAAAATCATGGAAATGGCTGTAACGTTTGTTGTATTTGATCAAGATCTATGAAAATTGGCAAACGTATGTATTTTTGGAAGTAAATAGAGGTCGTCTCTATAACTTTTCCCACTTTTGACATAATTTTGAAGACAATAGAGGAAAGGGTTGGGGAAAGTGCATACTTTTCAAGAGACATCATCTCAAAAAGTACTTATTCTAGAGCAATGATTTAGGTATCATTGGATGCGCAATAAGTTGCTGCATTAAGAGTTGGAGAATTACATTGATATTCACGATAATTTCTGAGTTACATAGGAAAATTTTTTTTAAAGAATTACAGATTGAAAGATTATAGTTAATTTTAACAAAATGACTAACGTTCTTTCTATAGAATCTAGATCTATTAAATTGACAAATATGTGTATTTTTAGAAATAAATTGGGGTCATGTTCATAACTTTTTCCCATTTTTGACATAATCACGGAGATAATGAGAGGAAATGCGGAGAAGTGGGAGGGTCAATGGTTATTTTTGAACATCTATTTTCTCCCAGAGTTTTCATTGTAGAGCAATGATTTAGGTATCATTGGATGCGCAAAGAGCTGTTCTATCTACCGAAATAAGATTTTTTTTTGAAATTCATAATAATTTTTGATTACATTAAAAAATCTATGAAAAAATGACAACTTTTTCAACAAAAAATTTTAAATTTTATAAAATTCAACATAATCCTCAAACTCTTTATGCAGCAACTTATTGTGCATCCAATGACACCTAAATCATTGTTCTACAATAAGTTCTTTTTGAGAAGACATCTCTTGAAAAGTTTGCACTTTCCCCCATTGTCTCCAAAATTATGTTGAAAGTGTGAAAAAAGTTGTAAAGATGACCCCTATTTATTTTAAAGAATACATATGTATGCCAAATTTTATAGAACTAAATTCCATAGAAAGAACGTCACAGCCATTTCATTGATTCGTTGATTTCAGCATAGACGTCTCCCTTTAAACCATCAAGAGATCCGGTGCATTTGATATTTGAATTTCAATTCATATACAGGAAAAATAATTCCAAAAAGAGAAAACAGTGGTAGGTTTTGGGGAAAAATCTTAAAATAAAAAAAATCAAATTATCAAAATACCTTTGTACCAGATCTCTAGACAAGACAATTAACTATCAAGAACACATTTTTTAAGTTCAGTAACTTTAAAAGTGTAGGAGAAGAATCATTTTGGTTAATGTTAAGAAGTTACTAATCGATTTTTGAAATTTTGTTGGTTGAATCATGGTAATTATTTCGAAATAAACAACTTTTCATTTACGCACTTTTTGGGGGAAATGAGTATTTAACAAGTTATAGCAGTAGGTTACTTATCTCAATTCTAGTCTTTGAAGTGGAAAGAAATCATTCTGAGGAGGATATTACAATGGACTCTCTCTTCCGATGCGCTCCAATGATCGTTAGGTTGCGTTAAGGTAAGTTAATTTACGTCAAGTTGCGTTACCTAAACAATTGAAGTTTAACAATAATACTATTAAACTAACCTGCTCCTTCAGAGAGAAAAAGGGAAATTTTAATGAGAAGCTACTAATCGATTTTCAAGTTTTCTTGGCTTGTATTGTGACTTACAAAAACGAAAATTAACATTCCGCAATCACTTGTTGAATGCTCATTTCCCCCAAAAAGTGCATAGAAGAAAAGTTGTTTACTTTGATGTAATTACCATGATTAAACCAACAAAATTTTGAAAATTGATTAGTAGCTTCTCTTTAACATTTAACATCATTTTGTACAATGCCCATTTTTTCATGTTTTTTAAAAATTATATCTCTTATAAATTTACAAAAAAAACACTTGAGTTTAAAAACAATAGTTGCTTCATTTTATACCTATGGTGAAAATCTCTAAAAATAATCCGTCAAGAACTGACAGACTTCCCTCTTTGCTCATATTTACTACATTGCAGCACAAAATATTCAATAGTTTTTACCACTCCCCTATCACACTGCCAATATAATTGATGGTCAATATGCAGTTTAATGCGCTCACAGAAATTAAAAATTATGTTCCAAAGAATCACTAAAGGAACACATTTAAAAACATTTTACAGGAATGACATGCTGCTTGCTGATGCTTAATTTTAGAATTATTCAACTTCAAAGTTATGGGAACGTCGTATATAAAAGTGAAGAAACGGACACGTAAATATGCTGTAACACAATTTTAATGTAATACTGGAAGAGATTAGGTTAGTTTAATAAACTAGTTTAAAATAACACAAATCAACCTAAAATAGCTTATCTTAACTTACCCAAACCGACGCTAATCTTCTCCCACCAAAAGGTGGGCGTGTCCCATCAAAAAAGTGGGCGTGTCCCATCAAAAAAGTGGGCGTGTCCCATCAAAAAAGTGGGCGTGACCCAACAATGCGATGACTAAGCAACCGATTATATAATGTTATTCCTATCTGAACGTAATTATTGTTATTTCTTGAAAATAATGCATCAGCAAGCAGAATGTTATATTTGTAAAACGCTTTTAAATGTATTCCTTTAGTGCTTCTTTGGAACATAATTTTTAATTTCTGCGAGCGCATTAAACCGCATATTAACCTCATTTATTATTGTTTTCAGTTCACTTCCATGTGCATCCATTCATGCTCAATACTTTATACCTCACAACAAACAAGAGTTGGTTTCCAAAACTACCATCATAGAACATCTCACACTTAGGTACTTCCTCTTGCATATACCAGATAAGTGTAGGCGTTTGCGTCATGCTAAGCATCCATTTATTCAATCTGTCTTTTTTTGTTTGACTCATAATCTTTTTTTCTCCCTCTTGCAGTTCCACTCTGGTCCTTCATCTCCAACATTCATTAAAAGCCAGTCATCCACAGGTCTCTCTATTCTAACACAAATAATCTTTTGCGTACTTAGTTTCCTCGCATGACCCCAACATACTTTCTCCCAATAGCTTACACTCAGATTCCATTCAAAAATTTGCTTTACCCACCTGCTATTCTGCATTCTCTCAATTCTTACCTTATAATTCAACACAGCTTTCATCATTCGTTCTGAAAATAGGCTCCACCCAAGGTCATCTCTAATAGCTTCTGTAACCGTCCATTTTACAGCACCCAATGCTAGACGTCCTACCTTATTTTGTATCACATCCAGCTTTCCAAGGTTACTTCCATTCCAGGCAAGAGCATTCATATCATATATGACACAAGGAACAGCAACATACTTCCACATTCCTCTCACACATTCATACTTGTTTGCTCTGTATCTGGCCACACTACTTAACCGTTCACTCCACTGCAATGCTTTTGCCACTTTCTCACCCTTAGTTCTAGTGCATCCCATCTTCATTTATCATACCACATAGATATTTGTATTCTTTTGTTCAGGGAAGAATTTCAGGGAACTTTATTATGCCAGGACACAATGGCAAATTGGAACTAGGTGTAGCACTCTAGCAAATTTTTGTGAACTATCTAGAAGTACCTTGTAATCAAAATTTGCGCCATAAATTAGAACAAATATAACCTAGAATTCGTTTATAAAAGGTTTTATCATAAAAATAACTTATTACATAAATCTTGTTTTTTACATGAAAGAATAAACTTAAACTGGATCAAGTGATAGGAGTGTCGCACACCTCCTCAGACCATGTTTGTTTATGAACTGATGAGCGAGACCGCGCCACTGACGAACGCGTTCCAAGGAAATGTCATTCATCACAATAAAAGCCAATTTTATACCATACATCTTGTTTTAAATGGCCTTCAAATTATTTCATTAGAAAAAGGAAACTTTCTGCTTTAGGAAAAGGTAAGTTTTTTAGTCAAAAACCCTTTCAAAGTAGTAGTAAATCATTAGTGTTCCTTGTAAACGAGACGTGAAAGAAAACATTCATGTTATTCCTACGAGAATTAATCGCTTTTCGGCCTCATACTGGACAAAAATTCACCTCGTTCCTCAGAAATGAACTTCCGAGAGTTCCATTTGCTCTGGAGAGTTGTTTCTTCCGCGCTGCAGCTACCTAGCAGCTGTATACATGGTAGAGTATGCGTGCTGTGGAATAATTATTTCGTAAATTCCGTTTTTCATATGGAGTGCGTAAATATTCACATATTATTTTGGTTTGTATTAGAGTAAGTTGTATGAGATTTTTTATTTTTGTTTATAATTGATGGTGTCATGAAGTTAGAGAAAACTTGTTTTTGCTGATTAATTTGGTGCCTTGAAATTAAATATTAGGCATTAGGGCTAAAAAATGTAATGTGAGCGAAGTGTGACGTCCGAAATGACAACGGGTATCTTGAAGAGGTATTTGGAAATGATATGCTTTCTTTGTTCATGTTTGCGAATAAAATGCAATGAACAGTTTTTTAGTATAAAGTACACAAAGAGAACGTCTACGGTAAAATACTGGCGTGCCAAATTTTGATCGGCTCGCGAACGGTCATTTGAACGCATTCTTTCTCCCTAAAAACAGGATAATTTGCCGCAGCTCTAGTTTTGTGTGTAATGCATGCAAAATCACAAACTTAGTCTGAAAATCAATAAGATCCAACCCAAAGATAATTTCAACATTGATATAAGTAATTGATTAGAAATTCAGTAGTTCTTTGATGTCCGATAAAACTTCCCTACCCAAGTTTTTACTGGATATTTCTTGATAAAGTTAGATGGCATAAGAAAGAAAGAAAGCCTGTTTATTTCCAAAAAAATGTGATACATGAGATACATTACAACATATTGGATTTTAAAAATTTCTTAATATATAATGTCCTTAATTTACCTCATAGCATTTCATATATCATAAAATTATGAATCACAATCATCGTAAAACCAAACATTTAACACGACATACTTGTGTTTACTAAAGCCAGTTGATACATTTCCTTACATGATATTTGTAAGTTACGATAATAGAAGATTTCAAAATTCAATTTTGAATGTTGTACAGCAAATTTCCCTTCATTACTTTCTTTTTTGTTGTTGATCAATGCCAGAAAAAAAATTGTTTGAAATAGTGACTCTAAACATGCTTGGCAATCTGTGGAGATGTTTAGTGTTTCATTTATAATTGCAGCCAGTGCTTCCACATTCAAGCGACCAACCCATCCACAGTCGTTGCACTGATGCAGTGACGCTAATTATTAAATTGTGTCAGTAAACTATTGAAGGTTGAAAGGTGCGGATGTGCTGGAGCGTTCCTACTTACTTTTATTCTGATTCGATAAGTTTGTCAATTGTAGTTTTTTACCTCGTTTATTTGTAAAAACCGATGTTTTAAGGAAATATTTTGCGGAATGTGCAGCAGTTGTGTAACTAGGTCAAAGATTTGCAGTCTTTATAAAAGTATATATGTATGCCAGCGTATTGTCTAACATTCTGAGGACCACAGTGAAAATAAGTTTTAAAATCTGTTTTGTTTTCCCGGTAACTTACGCAGTACAAATGAGGTTTTGCTTGCTCGTCGTTTCAATTCCTATAAAATGTTTTCACGGGATTTGAATATAATATTCTTGCGTAAAGGGCCTGTTTGAAATACACTCAACTAACTTATTATTGTCAATCGTAGTACCGGTAGTTTGAGTTATATCGAAACAGCGCTTCATTGTAGGAGTTGAATTCTAGAGATATCATTTTATTCCATGCTATCTCTATAGTTTTATTTGCTATGAGAAGATTAACCGTACATGAGAGTTTGGTATAAAAAGGTAATTTTTGGCTTCTGGGATTTGACAAGCTCTCGTAAGTAACAGCGTATTCTGCGTATATGTCGATTACATAGTATCAATTTTTTGCAATAAATGCAAATATTTTAAAGTTTTGCTGAGCTTCACCCAACGGCGAGAGAAAGCTAAGGACGTTTGAAGGATTCGTCCAGATTCCCGAAAAAGCTAAAGTTGGACAGTGCAAGAAAAGCGCGAGTAGTCAAAGAGTTGAGATTCTTTAACTATCAGTGCTGTGCTGGTTTCTTTTTGTTCTAAGATGCTATTTTCCGGAACATTGTGGTGAAGCTCATAGAACTCATATGATTAATATTGCAGGAGAAAGATTCGAAGAATCATAGTCATAGCAGTTTTGCGTATTGTGCAATTTAATTTTGAGACTAATTTAGACAAGCATGATAACTTAACCAAGTGCAAGGAGATTAAAACATTACTTATGTTAAAAAATAGTTTCCTACAGAGGTCCACAATTAGGTATTGCCTAACATGGTTATAATGAGAAAGAATATCAACGATATGGATGCAAAATAGCTATTCATTGTTTCAGCAGTTAGCTTACAATACTTCAAAACTCAGCCGAATTCAAATTGCAAAGTTTAAGGAATTTTCAATCATTTACCATTAGGTAGCCTTATAAATTATTCAATGACATTAAAATAACAGCTATTGATATTTCAATAACTTCTAAGGATTTTTAATCAAATGAACTATTCTTCATGAACAGATTTTCAATTTTTTCAAAACCAAATAGATATTTGGAAAACACGAATTATTTTTGCGTTTGATAAAAAAAATTTTGAAACCTTTTTTTGGTTAATGTGTAGCGTTTGCTAATAATCGAATTTCGAATTTTCGGTGCCGAAACATAGTTAATAAGATCAAAATTAACAAGTTTTTTCTATGCACTTTCCGTCGCAAATGAGTATTTTACGAGTTATAGTGGAAAATTAGTTTCCGCAACTCAAGTGTTTGAAGCGGAAAGTAATTCATCAAGTGCTTCGTATGGCAACACTGCAGTGGATGCTTCCTTCCAACGCGCTTGAATGATCAAGCCCGTTCCCGCCATCTAAGATGAAAGTCAACATACTGGCTGATACTGCTATAACTCATTCTTTGGTGATAACTTCAATTGTGTTATTAACTAAAAGATTCTAGAACTGAGTTCAGGCTCCGCAGGGCCGGCAAGTAATAAATCACAAAGTGCTTAAACGTACTTAAACAGCTCAATTGCGCAAAAAATAAAACCTACCGCTCTAACTCGTAAAATACTAATTTGTCGCAAAAAGTGTATAGAGGAAAAGTAGTTTATTTTGATGTTATTACCGGGATTCAAGCAACAAAAATTCAAAAATAGATGAGTAGCTGTTTGATCGAGCGCACTCGTCATCATAGACAAAACTAAACCTACCGCTATAACTCGTTAAATACTCAGTTGCGACGTAAAGGGCATAACAGAAAACTTGTTTCTTTTGATCTAATTAACTATGTTTTGGCACCCAAAATTCAAAATATTATTATTAGCAAACGCTACACATTAACGTTTTTTTTTAAATTATGCCCTTCAATTCTGAAATGATATCCTGCTTTTGTTCTCCCTATTCTTATTTCCCCTATATTCCACAGTCTGTCTCTATCAGTCTCATCACTATTTATAACCATAACCTTACTTTAATCGGCACCAAAGTTCATCTTGAAATCTGAACTATATCCATTCACAATGCCAATCATCCTTTGTAGTTCATGTCCACATTCACTAACCACAACCACATCATCAGCATGCAACAAGCATTCAAGCAACTCAGTCTCTCTTTACCAACTTTCCGTCCTAAGCCACTCATTCTCAGTCGAACTGCTAATTCTTCTGTGTACAATCCAAACAACAAGGGAGACAGAGTACAGCCCTGTCTCACTCCTCACTTGCCCTGTTTCCAAATTTCCTAACCTGTAGATACCGCTTGTGTTCTCATACAGACTTTGTACAATGTTTACTATTTTTCTGCTTAACCCAACCTTTCTCAAAATTTCAAACTGCCTTACCCGATCCACTTTTTCATAGGCTTTTTCAATATCCAGAAATGCTAAATATACCTTCTTACCATCCTTCCTCATTCGCTTAATTATTTCACTCACTACAAACAGATAATCCTCCCCACGTCAACTTGAACTTGACAAAACAAATACTGGCTCCGTGTTTTGTCATTCTGTAGTGTCGGAAAGATTACGATATGCGAAGCTTAAACCTCCAATTACAGTGAACGTTAATTTATTTATTCACGCTTTCGAAAACGTAGAAGTATATCAAAATTACTTCAACATCATTCAGAGTAAATTTGACTGTGAGTAGAAACTGAATGTAACATTGGGTAAGCGTTTTGCAATCATAACTATTTTAATTATCGTTGACTATCAGCATAACTTCTTTCAGTTACATGAATATTTATAAATATTTTTTCCGCAAAAATCAACATTAGGGCTTCATTTATCATCAAATATCAATGAGAAATGAGGTGAAACAAAACATGGTTCATTTTGTGTTGTTTAAAAATCATTGGTTCTGCAGTAAATAATAGGTATAGTGCATAATGCATACCTGAGTCTATTGTCTCACCTACCCGCTTTTTGCGGCGAGAAACTTCCAGAACTAACTGGCACAGAACATAGTCTT
>JACJUY010013362.1:7449-24244 GCA_014220935.1 Platorchestia sp. MABIK | reverse complement strand
CTGAATTGCAACGTTAAAAATTCATGACTCCATTAATTTTTTTGCATCGGAGTAAGGTTTTATTTTCAGTGTGTATACGTTCAAGAGAAATTGTTTTTTCGTGCACATGGTAACCCATGTGCACCCTACACCTGCATGACCCATGTGCTGCACATGCACCCTGCATTTGGTAGCCATGCAGATTGAAAAATGCTTTATGCTCAAATTTTATGGTAAAAAAGCTCAAGTTTGAAGGTTTTTAGCTTAGCAAATCAGCTTATAACGTAGCTAAATTACCAAAAAAACTTTACCACCAGCTGCACGGCTACAAAAATAATTTGAATTGTTCGAAAATCAACTACCTTATACATAACCCGCATTTAAAATCTCTTGTAAAGTAACGATGCTAAGTTATCGAACTAACTCACTTGACTTTTTCACGGTCATGAAGATTATCAGCTTGGTCCACTTTCTGATTGCATAATTTGTGGCACAGGAAGTCCTTGTAGAGCAGCCCGATGGCAACCAGAAGCAGCCCCACGGCGGCACATGTCACAGGGTATCCCGTCCAAGGGTCTGAAAAGTAAAACGAAAATTTAAAATTCAAATGATTGAATCTCTTAATCACCCTACCAGACTGCTGTACTGATTTTTCTGCTACCAAATCTACTGCCATACCACTGTTTCTAATTTTCAGTACTCTGACTATTACGTGAAAAAAATGCGTCACAAACTGAAAATAATTAATCGATCGTGGTCAAACTTCAAGGTTAGCCATTGCAAATGTCTGCACACATGTATCTCAATTGATTTTGTGTGGTTCAATGTACAACAGTTAGGATAGTAGAGTTATTATTAAACAGTTAGGTTCAGGGCCTCCGGTCTAGTAGGGTTATCACGTTAACTGGGATGGATTAAACTGAAGTTCAAATTTAATTCAAATTTTGAGTCAATTGGAGCAAGCAATTTTGAAAGGAGCAAACATTAACTAGATGGTGCCTTTATTTAGCTTTCATTAAGTATTCATAAAAATAAAGTTAGAGACTGCATGTCGGCCAGCAGCATTATGGATATCCCCTCAGTGATCACCGGTGGGTCCCCTCGCAGGAAAAGTGTTAAATAGGCTAAACACTTCATCTATTTCGATGACTGTCTAGAGAACAGAATTTTTTGTTTCCTAATCCCTGCTCTTGCAAATATTTAGCAAAATGCAAGACTAAATTCTATAAAGTACACGCTCGCATCTTACCCCGCGTTTTTCAACTCAACTTATGAAGTACTGGTCTGTAATACAGTATGTAGAGTACATAAAAGCTTTTAAACTTGAAAAAATTATTTTAGCTTGGAATGAATTCAAAGTTCTTCGGCGAATCTGTTGGATTTTTAATGCGCAGTAGCGATCTTTTCATCAGTGAAAGTATTAGGAACAGCGCATGCGTTGTGTCCTCAATTTCTGTCCCGGAGAACCGCTTTGATGTAGTTCAGAAATCTGAATTTAAAACCAATCGTTGTGTTTGAGCTCATTTAACGTGCAATGATATTTTATTACCTCAGTGTTCACTTTAGAAGTCGAGGCAAATAGCATTCAATCCATCTCCTTCGTAAGAAAATCTTAGTCATTTTTGGATTTTTGTCTCGTAATATAACAAAGACATAAAAAACTTAAAAATGAATTACACGCTTTTAAGTCTTCCTTGAAATTTTCTTTTAGGTTCTTCCGTCTGTATCTTGTGAGTATTTGTGAGTATTCAGAAATTGTTTTTAATTTTTCATCACATTTGTTTCCAACTCTATCACATAAGCAGGCAAAATCCAAGGAACCCAAAATTTTTTGACTGCGATCAGGAAAAATGTAGGTGTTAAACTGTTGATAGACAGAAAATAAAGTATTGAATCGTAATATCGCATTCTATGACCATTTAAAATCATGAAATTAGGAGTAATGCACGTATCTTTTAACCCTTTAAAATCATGAAATTAAGAGTAGTGAACGTATCCATTAATTACCTAAAATCATGAAATTGGGAGCACCGAAGGGTTCCCTCACTCACCGATCATAGCGGCATCGATGACGCAGTCGGCGGAGGGCGGCAGGAGCACCGCTCTGGTCGTCACGACGATGCTCACAGACACGACCACAGGCAGGACGTGGAAGCTCATCCGTAACCAACGATATTTTTGCTTCGTCTCAGAAGAACTGTGAGCAGAATATAAAAAAATTTTCATTCAAAATTAATCAGAATATTGAAAAAAATTTAAATTCAAAATTAGTGGAAAAAAATTGTAACTACTTCCTTTTAACAGATTACCAATTATGCAAGTTCATGACGACTTATTAAACACCCATCGATATATTTACCCTTTCTCGAAGTTACTGGAGCTGGGCGCAATACTTGCAGCTATTAGAAGGGAATTTTACCACGTTACAGTATTGTAAAGAAAAAGGACTTTAGTATGGTTCGGGACTTAGATGAAGGAGGAACAAAGAGAGAGAATCATTGGAATCCCATGAAAGTAAGCTTAAACTATGACGATACTATGGTCACCGTGGCTTAGTTGTAAGTGTTCTGCTTTTCGTGCGGTAATTTCGAGGGTTCGAAAACCTGCTGAGCCCCGTGTCTTTTCAGCAGAAAGGAAGAAAGCCCGCTACGATTCCTCGCCCTCGCCTGCCTTGAGACCATCCCAAATAGGACAACTTAGCAATGTGCAATTTTGAGTGTTATTATGAACAGCTAGGTCTACATTAATTGTGCTGAAAACAATAAGGACTACAGTTACTGCAGCCTTCACACAACATGCGCAGGGATCACATATGGGGTTCAAAACGCAGCAGCGCTTACGAGGAAATGTGAGCAGTATAAACAAGGGGAATATACCTTCACTGAGCATAACACAATAAAGATAACAGTTACTGTAGTCTACATTTTTTTGCTCATCTCAGATCTCAGAGCCAAATTCGTAGAGTATGAAGTCTCCCTCGATAGAAATCGGGCGGAAAAAGAAATTAAAAATCGTGAAACAATCCGGGTGGGCGAAGACAGAAAATTAAGTATAAATAATTGATTTGAGGTTAAATGTACTCTATATATATATGAGCAATCGACACTCAAGGACGGTCATCGAGAAAAGATTTTAAGGTATTTTCTAACAGACGATCAAAACGAGGTTGAAAAATTGTTGCATCGACAGGTAAGGCAGCTCTCATCAATCTAATGTGTTTAGATAATACGTGCTGACTCCAACGCAGTCAACTTCACAAAGATAACATAAAAGCTCTTTTACAACACATTAATTGTACTGTCCTGTCGAGTTCAAAAGAAAGTAAATCCACTTTTTTATCACGTTCCCTGCGAAGGGACCCGCTAGTGGTCACTGAGGAGGCTTTTTAAAAGCTGCTGAGCGACTAGCAGTCACAAACTCAATTTTCATGAATACTTTACCTAATGAAAACTAGATGAAGGTACGACCTATTCAATGTTGTTGTATAACTTCAAATTAACTCTAATTCAATTTGAATAATGAAATTCAGTTCAATCCGTAGCAGTTGACGTGTTGAAGCTATCGCAAAACTAGGTTTAGCGTAGAAACAGTTCAGAATTGACTATTAAAACTCAGTTATCATAAATATTTATAACTCTTTAAGTCTACCATGAAAAGGAAAACCGTGACTTTCTTGCCTAATCTGAAATAAGAAGGGACCGAAATTTTTATCCGCTTTAGCATGAGAACAGGGTATCACACACTGTGTGTGTTGATGATAAGATAAGAACAGAGTACCACACGCTGTGTGTTGTTAACTTATAAGTACAACCTATGAAAACGTGTGCTATTTCAACACAAAATTGGATGCTGGGTTATGTTGCTTCTCTATTTTGACTGAATGCAATGCAGCTGCTACACAAGCCCCGAGAGACTGCGAGTCGCTACACCAAGTCATCGGCGTAGAAATACCACCCACTTTACCTGCAGACGGTGGCGTACGTGTACTGGACGCAGAGGAAGCACAGATCTCCCACGGCAGACAACTCCATCACGCCTGCTGTTGTAGCTGAAATGTAAGAAAAAGTTTCAACGTGACTTTGTTGCAGCGTGATGCGATTTAAGGAAGAAATTCTCAGACAGACCTTGATTGATTACGAAGATGAACCATTGTGTAGGAGTACATGGAGTTCAATTTAATCGTAACCGTTTCGGAGCCTGAAATTCGCTCTTAAAACAATGCAGTGAAATGGAGTGAAAAGTGCAGTAATAGCAGCCCATTACCACCCATTACTAAACTGAGGACGGAATTTTAGGGTACGGAGCATTCGGCATTAAAATATTCTTACACTCTTCTCTTTACCGCAACCGAGAAAATCCCTTGAAATCCTTCAAGTAGTAATATATGACCGCACTCAATGTATGAAAAAAATGAACTCCGTTATTTTGTTCACTGAGAAATTATTGAAGCGTGCAACCTAGTACATCAAATGCACAACGCTGTATAATTTTGTAAGGGGCTGGCACTTTTATACCAAAAGGTCATGTAGGGACTATTTGAGCAATTAAAAAGTTATTTGCGTGGAAGCCTACGGTGATGGTCACAGACTACATTTCTATTTACATTCAGCCAAAGCCAGATAATGGCCTTTTTCAATAAATTGAGGGCTTATATGAAGGCTGAATACCGAAATTATATTTAATTGGAGTTTAATCGTGAATTTTGCGAGTTAAATAGGCCCAGTTAACATGTCCATATATTATTGAAGTTACAATTCCATCCTTAGATTCCTCACTCCAAAGATCTATTGAATGGTCGATTTTTTAAGGTTTTGCTACTATTCCTTTCAGTGGGTTAAATTGTGAGCGGAAATGATAAATTTTTTAAGGTTAGTTCAGATTATGGGTTAGTTTCAGCCATTCTAACCACAACTAAGGTGTTCCCAATAGAGGAAAAGAAGGGGGAGGGCACCATTCAGGTAGGAATTAATGGAATGGGGAATTATGCATAAGGTGTGTTCCCACACTGTGCGCAAAGAAACAACAAGGGCGAAAGAACTTAATGAAACAATATAAAACTTGAAGAAGAAAGAAATTGGTACTGAAAAAGGAGAGAGGTGAACCGAAAAAATGATAGTCTGTACAAATAAAAACAATTATTCTATTTCAACACAAGGAATGTTTAACTAATATCCAGCTCAGCTCGGGGCCTCACATTTTCCACTGGAAGCGTTAGTTCCCCCAGATACACTAGATGTATCCCCTTAAGTAGATTTAAGTTTTGAAAAATAAGATAGATTAACTCCACTGTATGCGAGGTCGTACAACATCATAATCTTTGTTTCAAAAATCGCTTCAGAATATACTTACCAAAGAAATTACAAACCCCAGAGGGAAGACTGAGGGTGAAGGCTTGTTGGACTGCAATGAAGAGAAGTTGCAAGGAACTGAAGATCATCATCTCACATACAAGGGAGTGAAAATGGCTCGAGGGGAATCGCGCTCTGCATCCTGTCGAATTTTCACTGGTTTGTTCCAGTGAGCGTAGGTTTTCACGCTGTCTTCGTGCATTGATCACTCGATATAAGAAAATACCAGTCGTGACGAGTAGTTGCAAGCTCGAAACCAACAACAAAATCACGTAAGTCAAGGCAGAGATGACGATGGGCTCCGCTTGCGTAGTTGAATCGTCGAAACAAACTAGAACAGCTTCAATCATGTGCGTGTGGTTTGTGAAGTAGTCGATGCAGTATCGAGAAGGAGGAGTTGCCGAGTTGTGCGATTCTATCCACAAGCTTCCGTTGTCCAGAAGTGCGTACTGATCACTTGGACCGATCACTGACAGAGGAAAATAGGACGAGCAAGATGGCATCCCGTACAGCATCGTGAAGTTACCAGGTCCTAAGGGAGGGCTCCAGGTGTAATAAAACTCATCCATTTCACAAGAAACAGTTGACAGGTCGAAAACGTACTCGTTTGGGCAGCATTTGGAAAAACATGTCTTATTTCCACAAAGTTTATCAAATGAATACGCTTCTTTGCAAAATGCAACTGCTGGCGATAAGGAACTGTAACTTGTAATTTGTCCGACACAAAAGTTAGGTTGGTTGATGGAAACTTTACCCAACACTCCAGTCTCCCAAAAGAATCGAACTCCACCTTCAACTATGTCCAGCGATCTTTGCATCTGGTTATTCTGAATTGGCATGAAAGTTAAACTGTAATTGCACTCAGGGAAAGACTGATGAACTCCTTGTGATGACCAGTCGTGAAATTCGCCATCGAACACAACTTTAGGATTGAGTGGCGGTGTGTAGAGGGTTGATTTATCGCAAACTGCCGAACCGTTTCTCTCTGCCATTATTTCACCTTCTGGACAACACAAAGGAAGAACAGGAGGCTCAAAACATATCGTCGCGTCCAATTTTGCTATTCCTTTGCCATTCACATACGCAGTGAAGTCATCGCTGTACGATTTTTCCAAACAGTACATCTTCGAGTCAAAAATTAATCCGCTGTGCACGTGTACGATAGAGGAATTAGGAAGCAAAGCAAAACTACCTTCCCTGATTTTTGTGCGTACAAATCCAGGCCGACAGGTTAATTTTCCGTCATGTAGAGACAAGTTTTGGGAACTCATGACATACCAGTCTTTGCTTTTTGGAGATGGGATTACAGGCACGTTGAATACATTGGTGCAAAGATCTGTTTCAAGAACGCAGGGACACATTGTTATTTCATGACTCTGTATGCTCTCAAGCAAAGTGTAGGGAGGATTCGTCAGAAGTTCGGCCACGAACCCTCTTAGTGAAATAAAACAGAGCAGAAAGATAAGAGTGCGTCGTACAGCCATTTTTCACTCTGTGGAATCTGAAAATAAATGAAGAAGCATTATTTAGTAGTATGATACGTACGATATATCTATGGTACATAATTGCGAATTTATTCGAGAATAATTTGTCAAATTGACACCTAATATTTTGCGTTTGGTTTGAGGAAAGTCTACGCGAAATTCTTACGATAACATCGACTGCTTGAATGCTGTTCTCCATTCACGGAATCATGGGAAAAATTGAGAGCATTATCGCAGTTCGAAAGTAAAGCGAAGAAGAAAAAGATGAAAATAGACAGGAATATTGACGTTTGAACGTGAATATCGAAATTTATTTAGTGAGCCGAAACCTAAAGTAACTGAAAACAGTTATACCAACGTGAGAATTTTACTGTTTAGCTACAAGTGGTTGCACATCTTTCCTTAGGAACAAGTGAAGTTAGATTCACATTCACGTCAGTTGCTGAGTAAATATCGTCAGTCGCAAACCTCCCCTTGTGCTCCAAAAATGGAGTTTTAATGAAGTCACAAAAACTTCAACAAACGATTGAATTTTCGACGTATATTTACACACAAACGTAGATTCAACAGTCCTTTCTGCTGAAACTCAGCGCATCATGCATCAGACACTTCCTTGATGTGATAATGTGATTCTACCTCTATACCTGGGTCTTGTTCTGGCTTCATTTTGAAAGCTATTCATAGAAAAACTTCACCATCTGAGAAAATGTTACATGCACTACGGTTTTTCAGACTATACAGGATGTTCCACAACAAGAGGAACAAAATTGAACACCAAGTAGAAAATGGCCTAATAAACATTTTTTTCTATGAAATTTTCCGAAAAAATTCTAACTTTTGAGATATTAGCTGTCAATCGTCCTAAAGGATGAAATTTTTTTACACAATAACTAGCAATAATTATTAGAATTTACGTTGTAAACACTTCTATTCTATGAGAGTTTACAAAAATTAAATTTAGTTTTAGTGATATCTTGGGAAAAAGTTTTAGCGAGGTTTTAGAACAGTGCCAAGAAGACAAACAAGAAGTAACCTGGTAGCACGATCTGTAACAACATGAACATGTTTGCAACGTAAATTCTAAATAATTATTGCGAGCAATTCTGTAATTAAATTTCATCCTTTAAAACAATAAACAGCCAATATCCAAAAAATAAATAATTAAATTCGGAAAATTTCATAGCAGAAAAAGTGTTAATTCGGCCATTTTCTACTTGGTGTGCAACTTTATACCTCTTGTTCAGAAACACCTTGTATAATACTTCTGCTAAAACTCTCAAGGAATTACTTTGGTTTTATAGCCAAGATAAATTTGCGCAAAGATGGGTCGAATTCGTGTTTCGCCTCAAAGCTTCAGTGAAGTGAAGCACTTATTTGCGTGGCGTGAAGATTGGCGTGGCGTGAAGATTGGCGTGGAGTGAAGATTGGCGTGGAGTGAAGATTTGCGTGGAGTGAAGATTTGCGGGGCGTGAAGATTTGCGGGGCGTGAAGATTTGCGGGGCGTGAAGATTTGCGTGGCGTGAAGATTTGCGTGGCGTGAAGATTTCCATCGTGTAGCATGAACATGTTGGCTCGTTTTTATTTTATTGCATTTTTTCAGAGTACGAGGAGCAAACTGATCGAAAACATGATGAAAAATAGCCACAGACTTGTTTATTCGTCTACTCAGAGCCCTTCACAGCTGCCTGTCATAGATTCTAGCATAAAGGCTACTTTAATCAACGAAACACATGAAACATCTCTGAAAATGAAACTTCTCCTCCAAAAAAGTTGCCGAGGAACGGCTTGAGGACACTGTACAGATTATTCAAACTTATTGTTTTTGTGTAGTCTGACAATATGTTTCTTAATAGCGTTGCCTCATTAACTTTTAAATATCTGAATTATCCTGAAATTATAGCGTATAAACAAACAAATAATTTTACGGTACTAATTAATTTGTAATGGCGTAATTGAAACAAATTGAAAAATTGATTGAAAAATTTCAAAAATGAAAATAAATTGTGGTGTTTATCAGAGAAATCAATGGACTGGCAACTCCGGGCTGAATAATTACGTAAAGTAAATATATTCGTGCGGACGCGCTGTGAGAGGCCGATTTTATAGCTGCAAGATATTAATGTATTTCTTTTAAAAAAAAACAGTTGCAAGTGAGAATTTTTAAGTATTTGATTTGATCAACTTTCAACTAACGAGCAAGGTTGCATAGCACTAAATAGTGTTGTGAGCGTCTTCTATCTATAAACATTGATGCAGTAACAGCTCCAAATATTTAAATAACCTTTCGGTAAATGTTTACGACGGGACACTAATCAATTTTCAAACATTTGTTTCTTGTAGAATGGTAATGAGGTCGAAATAAATATCTCTTCTTCTATGCAATCTCAGTCGTAAATCAGTATTTAACGAGTTATGGCGGTATGTTAATTTTCGTCTTTCATGCCCTGAATTTTCTCAAATGATCGGTTTTCCAATTTTTGTGGCTGTTTAAATGTTAATTAGATCGAAATAAACAACTTTCCTTCCATGCACTTTCCGTCACAAATGAGTATTTAATGAATTATGGCAACATAAAACTGCAAATAATTCAAATGCCGCGAGTTACGCCATGACTGCGGTGAGGCGAGTGACGTCATAACTACCCTGATGTGTACATATCATTCGCGTAATCGAATTATTTTATAACAATCGGTAAATTTATACAAAAGAATGATGAAGCAATTGCATTTCCAGGTTAGTACAATCGATTAAATAAGATAACCTACCCAAACAGCTGAGATGAACAGCTAACCTACACAACATTACGTTCATTCCAGCCATGAAAAACGAAAATTAAAATGCCGCTACAACTCGTTAAATACGAATTTACGGCGGAAAGTGCATAGAAAAATTTGTTTATTTCGATCTCATTACCATTCAAAAAACAACAAAAATTGGAAAATCGATTGGTGTCCGGTGGTAAACAGAAACTAAACTTATATTTTAAAGATCGTAGTTAGTCGTGTTACTTGAAAATTGACTAAAACAAAATGAGATCATCAAACCACTTCGGGTAACTCGTTTTAAGACGCATTGGACGATACAGGAGTAATTAATTAACGCCCGTTCTACTGAAGCTTTACACCCAAATACGCCACACGTTGCAAGGTAACTGAAATATTTGTCAAACCAGATCGATATAGCCCACGTGATATCTAACTCCGACAGCCAGCGTGACTTGAGGGCTGCTTGTCAAATTTCAAGAAAAAGACTCGATAAGCAAGGACGAATTTACTATTAAATGAAGATACGTCTATCAAAATCACGGAGGAGTGGAGTGTGCCTGCGATCTAAGTTTGGTGGACAATGAAGAAGATTACTTTGAGAGCCTATAGTATCAATACCGGATGTGTAGTGAAGATAGCACTCTCGATCATCCTTTTCGCTAATTTTGACTTCAAAATGTATAGAAACTCAGTTGCCTATGTACATTCAGGGTGGCCCAGTAGTAACTGGCCTTTTTAATCTGCTATTATTACAAAATCTAGAACACCAGGATGTTCACACCTTGCTTCATTTGACAGAAACATTATGCTTCATTTAGCTTGTTCAGGAGAAATTAAAGAAGGAACATTCCACCCTCTTCGTGTGACTGTAGTGCGGAATGAATGCTTCAATCGGGCTTGGTCCTTACATTTTTGAATATAGTGGCAGAACGAAAACAGTTATTGGCGAAAGATACTGAACTGTGGTGCGGGAGTTTCTTGTTCCTGAACTTGAAAGACAGAACTTGCGCAATAGAATTTGGTTTCAAAAAGATGAAGCCACAACCCAGACCGCAAGTGAATCAATGACATTATTAAAAATACCCTTTCTATGCCATTTCATTTCACGATTTGGTAACATCTCTTGGCTTCCTCGTTCTCCAAATTTGTGTCCATGCAATTTTTTCTTGTGGAGCTATTTAAACCCACGAGTTTATCTAACAAAACACACGAATTCACAATAACGTAGAAATAATATTTAAAACGAAATAGGTCAACTTTCTCCTGATGCACTAAGGTTCGTTATGGTAACAACAAAGAAAAGAGCCCTAAGTTGTTAAAATAACCGTGAGCATAATGTGAAGGACAGATTGCACTCAAATCAGTGTTAATAAACCATAAACATGCTTTTATTTCGAATTAAACTTGTTCCAACAACCTAGCGGTCATAGCTTCTGTTTTATTTACAAATCATATGGATCTGTCATTTTCGGGCCACCGTTTATGTATGATACTAGTACACACGGTCAGTCAAAAATGACTGGATTTGGCATTTACCTTAGATAAATCTTTCAAATGTGGATGACAAACAAATAAATCCACCCTAATAGTGCCCGCGATTGAAGTATTCTTGTATTTGTGCACTTGCAAAACTCGTATCACAGATAAGGTCATTAAGCATCCCTCGAAGCGTCACAGACACACGCATCAACCAACTAGGCAAGCAACAACTAACGCAGGGTTTAGACCTTATGTATACCGTGGTTTAGACGGAGAGTGCCTTCCCCGGGGGAACGCCCTCTTTCCCTCACCTCCTCTCCAAATAACCCCTAACCAAATGCCTCCCACCCATTCCCCCTGCGTGTTGTCTACGACACGCTTTATATACTAGAAATATACAGGAGTGATTGTCAAGGTCGGTGCGCTACTGGCAGCCTTGAGAGTAGGGTGTAATCCTCAGCTTCTCTTTCGCCATGTCCTCTTGCGTAATCCCGACCCCAGGAGTTTCTTCTAATCTATGTAGAAAAACGGCCGAGGGCTAAAATTTTAACATTTCTAGATTTACTGCAAGCCAGGGCTTGACAAACTTACAGGCGTCAGTCTAATTGTAGCTATTGTGCATGTAAATATCATTTCTTTATTAAGTAATATTACTTCTTGGTTACCGACTTTGAAATGATCTGTTGTTCATATAGTTTTTTGTTTAGTTTCAAAATACCTGTTAACAATCGTAGCACAAATTGTTTGCTGTCATGCTATTATTAACACAGGATAGCTCGTAATAGGAGTGAGACGGGTGACATTTTTCAACTTATTTCTGTTAACTGTAATCATACTCTATTTTGAATATATCATTTTATTTTTGTCTTTCTTTATACATATTGGTACTGGGCAAGCTTATATTTTATCATTTCTAAGTTTGGGCATTATGATTAAATAAGAAACCACAGTCTCCGGGTTACTGCCGCGGGTGGTACACTCACACCTCACTCTCCACCTAAATGCAAGGGTGGTAGCTTGAGCGGGTGAGAGTGGTAGGGTGGGTAGGGTGGGGGCGTCACCCTGTGGAAGAAACCCTCCGTCTAAAGCCAGCTTGAATATACACTATATTTAATTCCTGTGTACTATTACCTGATGGGCTAGACAATTCTGAGGTCAAGTGAACACGGAACTGCATGAAGCACCTCAGTCACCTTCAAGAGAGATATAATTATGGTGACTTCTGTTATCAAAAACACAATAACTTTTCTCCTCGACAGTGCAGCGTGTTATCTATGATATCAAACTCCACTATTAGAAGCCGTGCGTCTTTTAATTAACTAAGAACTTGTCTACGAATAATATTTCCGATACTTGAAACTATGACATTAGTCTATACTTTCATAATTCAAACAAATGAAACTTAGAGTCTGAGTTTTCGGTTAAATAGCACTTATTCTTTCAATGTTAAAGGAGATGTTAAACAACACAATTCTTTGGGTTCAAAAAGCATTTGACAAGCTGTCGTGAGTTCCCGTTCCGCTCACCGCCTGCTACGGGACTTTTGTAGTCCGTCGACCAGTTCTTTTGATCTGCGCTCGTACCCTTCCGTTCTGTTTTTGAGCAATTTTACAAAGCTGCATCACACTCATTCAGCAATTCCTAAACGTGCCATCCCCTTATGTGGAATTCTTAAAAATTACATAACACTATAACCGACATTCCCATGCCGACATTTTACTCTTTGTGATGTTCCTATACCTACGTACACTACCCATTTTGAGCAATCCTTAAGAATTCCATAAAACTTTTTATGAAATTCCTATACCTACATTACACTTTTTGTGCTACTGCTTAACCTACAGTGCGTTGCACTTATTGTGTCACTCGTAAGCCTCATGTACACTCTTTGCGCCATTCCTAATTCCTTAGGCTTTATTGCTTCATTCGGGTGAAGTCTGAACCTACATTGCCTTGTCAGGCAAGGGTTTGATCTACATTACACTTTCCGCTCCATGCATATTATACATGCTTCGCAATTTTGTCCTTACGCTATCACGTCGTTCACAGAATTCAAGCGTTGTCGTTCACATCTTATTTTCAATCCATTTACTCAATCAGAGCTGTACACGAAGAGACGGAAGCTCACCTCTCGACTTGGGATGCGAGGGATTTTTCTCAGCAAAAATTCATTGGTTTGCGCTGTTTTTACAAAGTAAGCATCTTGAAATCCTGTAGGGCTGCCAGAAGCTTGATTTTACTAGCATTCAATGTGAAAAAAGCTCATTCTTGGATATTCTTGACTGAAAATTACATCACGTAGCTAAGTTAAGTCGACAACAGTATTTTCTTGTCTACTGTGCAACTAAGATAACGTTAATTGTCTGAAAATCTGGCCTCAGATTTGTACAAGCACACTTTAACACCCGCTTGACAAACTTCATTTGCAGTGAATAGTAGTTCTCAACCTGAATGAAATGAAACACAGAACACAAATCAGGAACGAACTCAAGTACTTCCCATCAGTCAGTTAAAATTTAAGCTTTTAGTAGCGAGTGGGTAACCAAGTTCTCACATTAGAAACCGACGTGGAATTTTGAGGACGTGTATTTTTTCAGTATGAGTCTCTTTCAATGATTTACTCTCCTTTAGACTTCTTTGTTTAATCTCTGTCGAGGTCTCCGTGGAGTGCACACCCAGCTACGCTCGTCTTATCTTCTCTGGCATTCGCTTCACAAAAAATGCGATAAGCCTGCGTGTTGCACCATTGCCTTCTATTTCTCATGAGGCACTGGTTTCACCCCTTTCATTTCACCCTCATTTCACCCCTTATTTTCGTTTCATTTATCAACTAACACTATCATAAATTTCTAAGAAAACTAACGTATTAATTGTATAGGCAAGACAACTTTCTGATGTTAAATGAAACGTTCTTTTAATGCCTAGGCAGGCAAAGGGTCAAGTTGAGCCATTCCGTAGAAACAATTTACACCGGTCAATGGTTATAGTTATTGCTTTCTCGTCACCTCACCAAGATCTCCAGACATAAAAAAGAAACAAAATCTTCAGCACCAACTTAGAGATCCAATTTGATCCTTAAATAAAATTCTTGTTGATAGAATCTCAATTGGTGTCATGATTTAAAAGCTATTATTTTTAGTTCACGTTAATGGAATATGAAATTTGTCTCAAGTGTTTTTGTTAATCTTCTTGCCAACTATTATCTACTATTAAGAATGACCGTCGTGTGTTTACATATTTACTAGTGCACACGGCCCGTCAAAAAATGACAGAATTAGACATCGGACCCACTATGCTTCAACATGGCTTTTCAATGATTTCCCATGCTATTCTATGGCTTTCTTATACTTTCCTAAGTCTCAACTGCTGATATTCTATAGATTAGGATAGGTTGGGTTTACACAGGTTAGGTAATGTTGAAGAAATTTTTTACGGGTCCACCTAGCCACGGGTCCTGCTACTACCTAATAATACCCTTGGTCAGTTAGTTTGAAGTCCGCTTCTTCCATTTCTCTGTCCCACTCATAAGAATAGTTATAATGATCGTATCTGTGATACGAGTTTCACCAGTGCACAGGTACAAGAATGTTTTATGGGCTGATACTATCTATATAATATTCTGCTTGTTCCTCAGTTAGTCAGTACGTCGGTTACGCTCTCATCCGAGTTTGCAGATATTTTATCAGGTTAACATAGTTTAAGTAATCTTGATGAAATTTTTTTACGGGTCCATGGTTTTTATGTTTGACTAATTATCAGGATAGCTTTGTTTAGGATAGGCTAGTAGGATATGTTAGGTTTGGATGGGTTAGGTTAGAATATGTTGTGTTAGAATTTGTTTTGTAATGTAGACGGAAATTTTTCACGGGTCCCCCTAGCTAAGCGATGACATTTCTTAACTCATTGATTACGATAATTCAAATGATTCAGGATAGGATAGGCTAGTGTAGATCAAATTAGGTTAGGATATATAGGTAAGGATAGGATAGGTAAGGATAGGATAAGTTAGGATGGGATCGGTTAGGATAGGATAGTTTAGGATAGGTTAGGTTAGCATAGGTTAGGTAATGTTGATGAAATTTTTACGGGTTCTTAGTTTTTTACGCTTGACATATCATCAGGATAGCTTTGGTTAGGATAGGATAGGTGAGTAATTGTTATGTTAGCATGGGTGATGTTAGAATTTCTTAGGTAATGTTGACCGAATTTTTTCACGGGCCTACCTAGCTTGTTGATGATATTGTCCGTGGAATTTCCACGGGTCTTACTAGTAGGAATAAATATATTTGTTCCTCATCCACATCTGAAAGATTTGTCACAAAAAATCCAAATCCCGTTATTTTTGACGGGTCGTATACACGAGTAATGATAATAAAAACGGATGATATCATAATTCTGCTCAACCCCGTACGTATTCCACGCGCATATAAGGGCTGTGTGTTGTGTAATTTCCTGTGGCAGGGAAGGAAATGAAAGCTGATGACGCATCGCACATATAGCTGTGACCCTGAGCAGTCGATAAAAAAGTAGGTCAATGACATCGTGATATTTTTCCCGATATACTTGTTAAAATAAACAGTGGAATCATTCAGTGATTGAAAGTAAATTTTTAGTTATCCTTGTTCACGTCTTTTCTGTAGCTGGAAGTAAACTGCACAAAGGCCCTAGGTTCGACTCCTGTCTCAGCAACTGCTAAATATTTTACCAAAGCAAGCCGCTCCTCTGGTAATTGGTTGAAAATCTCTCAGAGAGAATTAAATTTATAGTAGAGAGCGATGTTGGGAAAATTGGATTCTCAAGAAAGCTATTCTCATTTCGCTTTCATGATACTATACACTGTAGATTGAGGGCAACGTGGTGGCGGTAGAGTGAATGTTCTGACATTTCATGGTTTTATATTTATTCTGTTTTCAATATAGCAATCTGTACACTTTTATTCCATAATTCAGAGGCACTGAATCCGAAGCTTTTCATCATTCCATAAAATTAGTCTGTAATAACGAGCCCACGGTATTTCCCAGCTTTGAATTCTCCAGAGCGATTTCATTCTACATATATAGAGCAAAAAGTTTTCAATCTTAGACCGAATCCCTTTTTCAATGCCAGAAACGAACCTGTTACGAAAACCTTCCAGTAGTTCCAGCTTTCGGATTAGCAGTTCGTTCACCACGAGTCACGAGGTTGTTTCAAGTTACAACTTATGTCACACTACAAATCACATATATACGAGTACAAGTGTTCACTCCTACGATTGCACACGCGCATGAAAGGCAAAAGTACCTTAAATACGTTCTTGCCTTGTGTTTATCACATTTAATTTTCTCGTCACTCACGTGAAATTTTCGGAAGCCCTTAAGAAGAGTTGCATCTTCTACAACATGACAGCAGTCGTAGACCTTGGAAACTCCAGTGTTAACTGCGCCACCTTCGGAGGTAAACTGCCGGCTTTATCAGCTTTGGCTTGGTTACGTTTGGCATTTGATAAGAAAGATAAGGGATGACTGATGAGCAGAGCTCACACGAAAGGACAATCTTTTTCATTCTGACTTTTGTGTGAAGATCCGTTTCAGTTCAATAAAGTGTGAGAAAGAGTACATTGATTATAAGCATTTGCGAATATGTACACAACATATATAAATGAAAACAGAAGAAGTGATAAACTACACACAAACTCCATCGGAAATAACTACGACAATGGGTCAATATCGGGTTTAATGCGATCACGGAAATTAAGAATTCC
>JACJUY010013360.1:0-17418 GCA_014220935.1 Platorchestia sp. MABIK | reverse complement strand
GTGCAAACTTACCTCCTAAAATGCTGATTTCATGGCCTTCAACCCTAAGTTTGGCGGCAAAAATGCGTGCAGAAGCTCTTTGACGTCACCGCGAGATGTTTACTCGATATCCGGACTTCATTTAAATTTTTCAGTAGACGGAAAAACTGTACGAGAGCAGCAGAAACGTTCCAGTGTACCTTGCTGAGTGGCTGCCACGCCTGCGACTTGCGCTTCCCAAATAATTTTGTTTGGGATGATCATTTCCATTCAAGGAAAGTCGCAGTGCACGTAGAATAAAAATGGATGGAAAATTTTGGCATTCTGCTATATAGATTATTGTCGTTCTTAGAGATCTTTGGACGGTGAGTGATTGCTACTACTTTAGTAGTAGTGGTGAGTAATTATTGTAATCTATCTATTGTGGTGAGTGATCTATTGTGTTGTGTGATTGTTACTACATTGGTAAGTTTAACACTTTGACAGTGGAGAGTAAAACTGAAGTTGAATATTCAATTAAAATTTAAAGTCAATAATTATTGTGGTAAGCAATATTGAAAATAGGAAACATCAACTGGATCGTGCCTTCATTTTGTATTGATCAGGGATTTGTGGAAGTTAAGCTTGTGACTGCTGGTCGGTCAGCAGCATTATGGTCATCCCCTCCGTGTACCACCGGTGGCTCACGTCGCAGTCAAAGTGTTAAGATTCCCGAGCCTAAACGCAGGTGATCTCAAGGGAACGAAGAAAAAGAACTATTTATCATGGGCTGTAGAAAACGGGGAATCTATGCTCAAGGTGACTTCCAACACAGGGTGCCCTGAGCAAAGAAAAGGCAAGTTAGGAACGAAGAAGAAGGAAAAAAGGAGAGAGCAAAGAATGCATGAAACCGGAAAGAAGCAAAGTGAGCACGAAAGACAAAAGTCCTGAAGGCCTGTATATAGCTGAGGTAGTCCTCATGGGGACATAGTCTTCAGTGTATAGGACACACACTTAACTCACCTAAGACACCTTAACCCACCATTTTCTATCCTATGCCTACTGAGAAGAATGCTATAGGAAGGTGTTTGAATATTATTCGTCGAACGGATAAACATGAAACAGACTTGAGACCTGTAGGAGTCAATTTTGGTAATATTAAAAAGGTTAGCGTTAAAGTGAAATTTAAAAAAATTATTTATGTTCCATCAACATCAATCTATTTAATATTCTGCTTGTTCCTTCCTTAGTTAGTCTGTCCGTTACGCTTTCTTCCGAGTTTGCAGTATCATGAATACTGAATTCCTCAGTGTAACATTAAAAGATGGCCTTTACATGCATTGATATGTTTGACATTTTATCAGGATAGGTTAGGTGAGGATAGGTTAGGGTAGGAAAGGTTAGGATATGTTAGGTTAGCATAGGTTTGGTGGTGTTGACGGAATTTTTTCACGAGTCCACCTAGCTTAACGATGACATTGTCCGTGGAGTTTCTACGTGTCCTGCTAGTATCTAATATTTTACAAAATAATTTTCATGTATTTCGTCAGTAAAACATAATTTTCATTGGAAGTGCAGAATTATTTTCACGAAGACAGGTAGTTCGTTTAAACGATCATTCCTATTCTGAAAAATGAGTCAAATCATATAAACTAACATCAGATGCATAGACAGAATCTTATTCTTATGTAGAAAACTTTGAGCGGCTATGAGCAAGACTCTCAAGCTCATCCTGGTGGCAGCAAAAAAATTAAACCAGAGGTCACTTCAGATAAGCAGTAACCCCAACTGTGGCCTACAGTCTACCTGGAGAGGGCGACCCTCTCGTACAATAGCCTCTACTGTCCCCTCTTCTCTTCACCGTCTTCTGTGAGGCGGAAAGGGTGTTCCATAATGCTTGAAGTACGTTGGATTATTTTATATTCATTTCATGCGACAGTTAAAAGCCATTCTGCATTGTGTTTCTGTCCAAATCGCTAATTTTTTTATCTCTCCATTGAATTTTCGCATTATTTACAGAAGTGTCTAAAATGAACTGATTAGATTTTCATTACTTGCTGTGGAAAGTGAAACATAAGCTTATATACAATGTGCTCTTGCCCAACTTTCTAATTTACTTGACGGCTTTAAGAAACGCGATGTTCCACTGCAGTTCACTCCCATGCTGAGCGATCGGGCAGTGGTTCTGACCATCCTACTACAAAATTATTGCTGATTACCGTCGCTCCAGAAGAAAGAAAAACAGCTTAATTCCAATACAGGTGATACAAAAAACATCATTGATGTTTAAAATATCTTAAAGTAAGGATTAGTACACAAACATGGGCATCGTAATACCCACGTCGAAAGTGTAGCCTAAGTCTATCCAAAAAGCCTCCTGACACTGGTGAAATGGGTAAGAAGGCTTCATCTGCCTCGAAATAACGAAAGAAAAGTAAATTAAGAAATCCTGCCTTCTCATTTGTCAGGCATTTGGTTGATGGTCATGTTTACTTTGATTAACTAGAAGTGTGGGCAGTGTGCCAGTGAAAACAAATCAAATTTGCAGATTTTTACCCCGGGTTTTCGATAGCTACGAGCGGCACTATAATTTCTCGAGTCTCTTCGTAGGTGTCTATGGAGTTCCTGTCTGGATAGCAGCTGTGAAACTCGGTTTGAAATTTTAGGTGACTGTCTTTAATTCGGATGAACATTGATATAAAAAAGTAATCTCGTATGCTCGCATGCATTTTGACTGTGGCAATTTTTTTGATGCAGGTCTCCCGGCCAGAAAGAATGAGTTCAAAAATGCTCAAAACGTGTGCGAATTCCGTAGCGATGACAGTTTAAGAACTGACGCTTAAGCAGGATAAAATGCAAATTTTAAATAAAGTGACCAACGGTTTAAAAGGTGAACAATTTATTCAGCTCAATAATTTAAAATACTGACCAAATGTTTGACTCAATTTAAATTTGTAGCTGGCATTTACACTAGACTACTTCATTATTCTTGATCATGGCTATGCATCAGGAAACTAAAACGCTAGATCTTCTTTGTAGAAGGTGCACTAAGTGGTAGAACAAACAACACATTTGTTGAAGTTCGTTTGTACGAATTTTTCCCAGTCTGTTCTGTAGTAATAATATTGGTGTGTTTTGGGTTTCTTGTCCCTCAAATATGGTTCGATATGAGCTCTTTCTGTGTATGAAATTTATAAATAATTTTTTCCACTCTTATTGTCAATTACCATCAGCTGCAAACTAATTATTCGCGCTTTTGAAAGGACATTATTGTAGGGCTTCTCTCACGCAAAATGAACTTTGTTAGTCATGTTCTGGTGCGCAGTCTCCCTGGTCCAATGAATCCAACCTGTTGTTAGACTATTATATGTTGGACTCGTAATTGTAATTTAAGTAACCCAGTTAAGTAATTTATTTATAAAGGCACAGCGCTAGGGTATGCTCTAACGCATCACAATTTGCAAGTTGGAGCAAGACACAGAACACAGCACTCGATGTCCACTGAACAGGTCTGGCTTACACGAACAAAGCAAAGTGCGTACATGACTGCATACACTCGGCAGAACATGAACTATAGAAACAAACTCTGTGATTGAGCTTACAACGAAACTCCATAACTGATTATTTAAATAATTTCGCCTTAATGATCTACTACAAGATGACTACTTTTTTACGCAAGAATGTGTAGCGTGAGAAATAATTCAGTTTCAATCAATCACAAGGAAAAACAACAAGGCTTGTGAACGTGAGTGATAAATAGCCAAAAAAATCAATTCTTTCGTGTGAAAACCATAGTTTCCGACCGATGTGAAAAACTTTGCTGCTCGATGTGGTTAAATGCATCCATAATAGATTTACTGTTGAGCTTTATTGTCATCTGGATCTAATAACGTATCCAATACATGAAATTGTGTTATTGTGAGCTGAAGTCCAAGAAGGTGAGCTGTGATAGCGGCAAAGAAATTTCGTTGTCTCGCATTCAGTGACTGTCGGCTGAGATACCTACACGCTCTAGGCTGCAGAATTTGTCTCTATATGTCGACGGAAAACGTCATGCTTTCAATAACTTGGATACCAACTTTACACTGAATGCGCGAACACCCACTCAAAAATTGCTGCTTGCATCTACACAGATTGATGCAGTGAAGTCCTCACACAGCAGTTCAGCGCAGTAGCTCTCTTGCTATACAAGGTGTCCCAAAAAAAACAGACCGAACTTTGAATTAATAAAGCTCCATGTTCGCTCCGAGATATGAATAAAACTCAAAACTCTAAGAACAAAAAATTATATTACTCTAATGATCAATGTCTTACTATCAATGAATCTTAATTTGAAAATCAGCAATAACTGCAGAGCTCCATCAATTTGAAGTTCGGTCTGCTTTTCTTGGGACACCCTGTAAAGCTGGTCGGCGCAGCATTTTAGATGGCGACTGCGTGGCTGCGTCACGGTAGAAGAAACAAGGTAGGGTCAAACTAGTCTTTTTTTTATCGACCGTGTGTCAATGCTGACGTGATGGCAACAAGCCTATAGCAGCCCTCATATACATCTGATAACACTGCTAGCCCCAAATCTGGCACTACTACTGGCCTAACGACGTGTCGCATTAGTGACGTCATAAAGTTTCCTTTAAATGGAACTGTTCTGTTGGCTAGCCGAACAAGAGGTGTATTTTCCCCCTTAGAAATAACTCTACCTTATTTTCCTTGCCGTGTCAAAAAATCCCATGATATCTAACTAAATTCGGAGAGTTATAGGACTTTCCATGTTGCATAAAATAGTATTCAGAACTTGCTCAATAATTTCAATTATTTATGTCAGTCAATACTTTAATAAGAGAGAATGAAAAAGCGTGTTTTTTCAAAATTTAACAATAATTCATAAGGAAAATTAGCATGAATACTTCATTAAATTTTTTAAACTCTCGGGGCCTGCATGGGTCCAGCACTCAATTTGCACTGTATTTCTTGTTCTGCCTAAAATTATTACGCAAACGGAATGTGAACTTTCTAAAATGACTCTGGCGTGAATTTGTCGATATCAATATGTGAATTGTCGATATCAAAAGGACAAATCCATACGTGAATGTGTCCTTTTTTGGTTTGTAGATACGGAACCCTTATTAACGACTCCTGTAGCTCAATGGCTTCGGTAAATAAAGTTACATTTGCTAGTTGACTTTTGGGCTGAAGTTTGCATCAGCGAGAAGCCCCATCGCTGACCATCTTCTCAGTTATTTCCCAACAAAGTTTTGAAAGACAAAGTTTCCACATTGCCTGTGCAAAACAGTCAGAGCTCTGTTCTGTTCGGTTTAATTGTGGTGCTAATATTTCCGTGTTGGTGGAATGTCGCGATAATTCTATCTGTTCTCGCATGCTCGTATAACTAGCATACTTGGGCCCGAGAACCGTTCTCATAAAATTCGCGATTGATCCACAGAGATAACATGAACAGGTTTACGGTTATGAAGCGTCTGTGTTTGTTATTCATTCATTAAACTGTCTTTTGAATCATTGGAATGCGCCAACTCAATTTATTTTCTCAATTGACTCAAATATAATTTTTTATCAACTTGAAACAGCGTGTAGTATTTGAGTTCATCAATAGTTAATATCAATCAATCAATAGTTACTCGAATTCATGTTCTTATACGCTGTCTAATGTCATTCCCTCGACATATTCTTACGATACGATGTCTAGAGTTCTGGGAGATTTATACTCTTTAACCAATATGTTTAAAAACAAAACAAAATCTTAGTTTTTTACTATAAAAATTTAACTCAGAATTTAAAAAAGAATTCCGCTTTGCTACGCTGTTTCCACCGTCGTACCGCATCGAATTTAAGGGGATCGTCAACTTGAGTTACTCTGCGATGAGAGGAAACTAGTGTTTTATTTTATCGGACGGTCAGCAGTGAATACAATGATTTAAATGTTTTCCAGTGACCGCGTCTTGTGTAGAAAGTTGGGAATGCATGCGTTTAAGAAAGCCTCTACTATGTGTAGGTCGACAAAAAGCAAAGTGACTTTTTCGCTCACACGAATGTCTCTTTACATAAACGAGCCGATTCATTTACCCTAATCTTGGTTAATGCAACACATACGAGTATACTGATAACACCAGATTCTCGCAGACACTCGAAAACCCGCGAAACTGATGCGTCAGTTTTATTCCAATAATTATTCGTTGTTCCTGCGATGTCTGACTGCAACCAAACTCCATTATAAGGAGGACGTGACGCAATGTTTGCACACCATGTAATAAATACAAGCATCTCTACAGCAGCGTTGTTGCGGCAGTAACAAAGGACTCAGCAACTTCCCCTAAGCACCCTCACACTTTTCAATGTCTGATTTCACTCGGCACCATCAAACTGCGAGGGTGATATCCAGACGCAGCTAATTAAGCAACATCAAAACTCTCCTCTCACTGCAATGGTAAGAGCACAAGCTCACCCTAAATCACTCAGCCTGACAGTCAGGCGATATAAATTAGCAGCCTCCTCTTATCAACGACAACAAGAACAAAATAACCACCGCTTACGCCATGGCTAAAGCAGTGTCATCCAAGATGGCGGTCACAAAAAGCTTGGGACGATAAGTCCTGGGTTGGAATTTATTGCAGATTACCAGTAAGTTGGCTGCATCCATCATGCTTGCTCGCCGCGCCGCCCATCCGATGGTTTTGTTGGCTCTGCTCAGCCGGCGGAAAGATTTCCTTCTCATGGGCCATTCTAACCTCTATGTTTCTAAACAGTACACGTCGTTATGTGCCAGTCTAACCTCTATGTTTCTAAACAGTACACGTCGTTATATGCCATTCTAACCTCTATATACACAAACAATTCACGTCGTCGTAGGAGGGAAGCTGGGAGCGTAAGTTCTCTCAAGTTGACTAGGCTAAGATATTGTGTGCTTTTCGCAAGCAAAGTCTTCGAGTTCAACCATTTTTCCATACACTATGAACAGGACCTGGTTACACTTCGGGGCTGCAAAATTAACCATATTCAGATTTTGATAAAAAAACGCTCAAGTTTGGAAAATTTGAACTCAAAAAACACACATAACGTAGCTAAGTCTACTCAGAACATTTGATGCACCGATACAAAGGCGTGAATTATAATTCACGAATTAATCTTTCGCAAATTAATTTTGAATAATTCACGAATCTTCAAACAGTAATCATTGTTTGAAGATTCGAAACTAATATAGAAATGCACTCGTAATGAAACGAGGCACTGTTCACACAGTGTGTTCTTCATTACGTACTGTTCACGCAGTGTGTACTTCATTACGTACTGTTCACACAGTGTGTTCTTCATTACGTGCTGTTCACACATTGTGTTCTTCATTACGTACTGTTCACGCAGTGTGTACTTCATCACGTACTGTTCACACAGGGTGTACTTCTATCTTGGTCTTGTGCCTTTTTACCGCAACCTCTGCTGCAAAAAATTACTTTAATTTCCTCGTCCTCATACTTTCCTCCACATTTACCAGCACTTTCGTCATTGGTGAAAAAAACTGTGAGCGCGAGCTTGCAAATCCTAATAACCAGGATCGAGACCGCTTCCCGCACTTTGTGTGCACGCACTACCTGCACTTTGTGTCCACGCACTTCCTGCACTTTGTGTGCACGCACTTCCTGCACCTTGTGTGCACGCACTTCCTGCACCTTGTGTGCACGCACTTCCTGCCCCTTGTGTGCACGCACTTCCTGCACCTTGCGTGCACGCACTTCCTGCACCTTGCGTGCACGCACTTCATGCACTTTGTGTTCACTCACTTACTGCACCTTGTGTGCACTTCCTGCACCCACTGCACGAACACTCACTTCCTGCACCCACTGCACGAACACCCGCTTCCTGCACCTACTGCCCGATCACCCACTTCCTGCACCCACTGCACGAACACCCACCTCCTGCACCCTCTGCACGAACACCCACTTCCTTCACCCATTATGCGTGCACTCTTTAAAGTTACCACGTTGACTGCCTATTTGGGCATAAAAGTACCACGTGGTAAATTGCTCATTTACGTATAAGTGTGAATGAACAGCATTTCAATTCCTTCAATATCTTTTTTTATAAGTGATTTGAGCATGCGAGTGAGAATATCATCATGCCATTAGATTTTCCACTCAAGTCTTTGGAAAGATTTAACTTTTTTTTCGAGCAGTAAAATCGTTTTTCAAACTCTACTATTTACAACCTTACCTTTCAAGAAATGCCAGAGGCCGCCAATCAGCGTCCTCTGCCGTGAACGCGGTAACTGCATCTCTGATATTAACTTTCTCCTTCCGCTCTTAACGCTCCTCTCCCCTGCCTCACACACTCCCGGCAACGCTATACGCTCTCTATGTCTGTACAGCATGTCCTTCTCCGCCCACCAACGATTATGACCCTGGAATTTTATTCGAACCTCATCCATTGCACGCAATCGCTAATGAGAATTAGTTCCATGTGTAAATCTTTCACCCTCGTGGACGTAGCGAAGTTGTTCTGTTTTTGCCAACTTCAAAGGATTCTTTCGCTCGACGCGCATGCGTTTTCTCTTCAACAGAAATGAGCGTGAAGGCAACGTAATTCAAAAGAACTACTTTGAATCAAACTATTTTGAATTTAAATTTTGCTATGTTGCTGCGACAGCTGCGTTGACTGCCCTTTTGTTTTTAGAGGAATAATGAATTAATCTTACTCATTTTTTTACGTTAGAATCATGGTTTTTTATCCGTTTATTGAAATACATTCCTGAGCTTTAATGAAGTTCGTCCAATGGTGTTCAGAGTGAAGAACAGAGCTGACAATTACCGTAGCTGCAGCTCTGATAATGTCACCTTGAAAAATGGTGCTGGTGGAGATCTCTTACATGTTAAAAATACTTAAAATTCAAATGGTGATCGAACATTTCATGCATAATAAAAACAAATCATTTTAAAATTCATCCCCAACTCCTTCAAACAGATCGGAAAAGAAAAAATTAAACTGTATTATACAAATTATATTATCCAAATCCCTGTATTTGTCTAACACAGTTTAATTTTTTCTTTTCCGATCTGTTTGAAAGAGTTGGGGCTGAATTTTAAATTGATTTGTTTACGATAACGTCAAAATTCACACTGAAAATTCTCATGTCAACTTAGCTATGCCGAGTGCTGTTCACCTTGACTAGGCTCTCAAGTTCGAGCTTTTTTCAAATGAAATTCGTGAATTTTAACCCCTAACATGCAGCATTAGTTCGTCAAGAGATGCGCTGACTCTGTAAATTCACTTCCATGGCGAAATTATTTGAAAAACCAGCCCTTGTGAGTGAGGGAGCACACAAAATTGTCCCTCCAGTCCTCGACGTATAATTTTCATGTCCAAAATGGCGCTCGTATTTTAGATAACTATATCTTGACTTCGAGCTTCCAATCCAATTAAGAACAGAAGAACAATAAGTACATTCAAACCTAACTAAATAGTCTAAATTGGAGCAAAGGCTCGAGACTCTAAGCCAACTGAGGTCACATCGTGTTTAAAGAAGTTAAATGGGACCAAATAATCGGGCAGATTCGCAGGACAAAAACGTTTCACATGAATTTCAAAGTCTGGGTTTAGTCAGGTAAATACAAATCTTTACATCAGCATCGAGTGTCGGATTTGAATGGCCAATGAATAGTTTTAGGTTACGATATGTCCGATGTGTTCATTTGAAATGCTTACTTTGATTCGGGCCCCACGCAAAGTAAAAATGTTAAAAAATTTTAGCACTTCATGCATGAAAGTTTTTAGCAAGAGGTGAGATCTGCTCACATGTTAGTGTTAATGTCACGAGATCTAATCGTGATGCTGGACCCATCAGATTTGAATGAACTTCCTCAGCTGCTAATATTTTAATAATTGATACGAGATGTACCGTTTTGTGAAAGGGTGCCATTGAAACTCCCCATTGGAACTCCCCATTGAGGGCAAAAAGGAAGAATAATTGTAAGTAAAAAATGAGGGTCGGCGAAACAAAAATTTGGCTTATGAGTTTAATTCCGTAACTTAAAGTTTTCGCATTATCGCACTAGCTCTGACTTTCTAACTTGAGGAGCTTATCGATGCTTGCAAAAGTTTAGGGCGATACTTTGGAATGTTTGAGGCACGCATAAAGTTCGCCAAGATAACATGGGGCCCAGGCCCTCAAGTTTTTGCTGAAGTTGCTCTCGAAAACACACGTTCCTATCAGGCCGTGTCTTTAACGTGAATTTACGGAAATGAAAATGTGCCGTTATTTGGGCATTGAAATGAGCCTCGGCTCACATTTCGGGCTGCTGCATTAGCTCGGCAGCCGATAACACTCATAAGTTCAACACGTACGTGAAGGTTGATGGAGCATTCCGAAATATTAATCAAATAAGGTAATTCAAGTCAATTTTTTTCTTATGTTACACGACTTATCTTGATAACGCAATCTGTCATGTATAATGATATAGATCTTATGCTCCTAATAGTTTGTCTTTAATACACTGTTCCCATCTAGCTCAAATTAACTTTTTTCATCTTGCTGAAAAATTAGGTATCGAAGTATGATCTGTCTTGTATGCCTCTAGGTTAAGTAAATTAGGTTAAACATAACTCGACACTTTAAAAATAGCTTTTGATGATAAGATACCCTAGGAGTCTCTGAACTTATTCGGGCCCACAAGTAACTATACTCAAATATGTCCATTGTACTAGGCTTAAGATACAATCTATTACTGTATCTTGGTAAGTAAATTGTTTAAATTGTTTAAGTGTTCTTCATCGCCTGAGTCATAATTAGAATGTTTTAAGATTTAACATTTGTGACCGCTTGAGTCAAAATTAGAACGTTTTAAGATTTCTCGACCGTAATCGACATTTTCTGTTTTATTTTCAAATTTCTGTTAACATTTGTGCCCATGACACTTTTGGAGTTGAAGCAACCAAAGCTATGAGCCCTCCAATCCGACGACGCCTAAAAAATATCTCAGGAAAATGTGTTCGGAGTAGGAGTCAGAAGACCTGAGTGAAAATTAAAATATTTTAAAGATGATTCGACCATAATCGATGTATTTCATTGCATTTTCAAATTTATGTAATGACTTGTGACCCATGACACTTTAAGAATTGAATCAACCAAAGCTAAAAGACTTCCAATCCAACGACGCCTAAAAAATATCTGGGGAACATGTGGAATCAGACGTGAACTGCAGGGCGAGGGAACTGTGGTATTGCATCTTCATTCCGGACCTTCAGTTATGTAGTCGAGTGAACCGTGGCAAGTGTCGCCCATTAGGGGGAGCTCGTAGATATAAAGATAAAAGAACATAGCAACTTATGATTTTATGCATCGCTGTTGGAGGAAAAGAGATCGTATCGATTTCTTCCTTACTTGTCGATGGCGTAATTTGGATTGTGTGTTTGTGTGCGTGTCCTGGTTGGATTTGCCGTTTCTAAGACGTGGAAATTTACATTAATTATGATTTACCGAGGCTCGGAAGTAAACCCGAATATGAAGAGAAGAAAATTTTCTTTTATGGTGCAAATGCATTTGGAAATTGGAGTATTCAATTTCCAACAAGACCCGAGCAATGAGTTAGGTAGGCGTTCTTTATGTTGAAAAATTTTTTTGCTTTGTTAAGGACCATCTTTCCCGGTTTTCTGTTCTGTTTTTCATCACCTATAACTTTTTTCCTAGACTTTTATCTTGTTTCATGAACTTCTTTCCAAACTTTCTGTTTTCCGTTGACTGCATACTTAACTCCATACGCGTTCCCTTAACTCCGTTCTAAACATTGCTTTCACCCTTCTCTCTTTGGAACGTCCTTGTTGCGGTTAGGGAGGCTTGAACTAACATCTAGTCTAATACTTTCAACAAGACAGTGAACCTTCTCACCCGTCAAACCTGATAAAAAAATTGAGTCAGGGCTAATTTTATCAAGATTTTATCTTATTCTTGGTGTCTCTTTCTTCGAGCTCGTTTGTGGAGTCTCTAGCAGCTCTGTCCTCCCTACTGAGGTTTGGATCAATCAAATTCAAATCTTTCTTTTTCGTTCCGGTCTGTCATAACCATGCTACGGGTGTTGAAGTGAATTTGTATCCGTTCCTTTACAGATTCTTATGTCTCGATTTTTCAACAAGCAATTAAACTGAGCGAACTTATGGGTAGGAAAGCCATAGTAGATGAAACATGGTAGGGTCAAACCAGTCATGTTTCCGTCGACCGTGTGGCAATGCTGAAGCCATGGCAACGAACCAATATTGACCAAACGACATGTCGTAATGGTGACGTCATAAAGTCTGTTTGAAGTGAAGCCGTTCTATTGGTAAGCCGAGCAAGAGGAAGTGTATTTTCCCCATAGAAATGCCCTACCTTGTTTCCTCTACCGTGATGGAAGCCGAGTTATTCAAGTATTGCATTTAGAAGGTCGTCATCGAGTCCGCAGAGTCCGCACGACAAACTGCAGTGCCAAACGAACTGGTAAAAGTTTCGATGAACGCTGATCGAATTAAACTTTTCTCCTTTGTCGTTTGTTGTTATGGAAAGCTACAAGTAGCTCAACACCGTAAAAAGTAATTACTTTTGTCATCAATCTGTTTTGAAGTGGGTAGTTCAGTTCATTCCTAATGTTTGGTTACGAGTGTTTTCTTTCAAAATTGACTTTTCGTTAGGTGTCATTTACTCTCCCATTCTTTATTGTAATTACTGTTACAAATAAATACAAGATGGAGGCTTGGCGAGTCTTCCTCTCCTTTATATAGAATAGGTTTTAATTTTCTTACAAATTATTTTTTCCTCCGGTTCTCTCCTGTTCTGTTATCAGCATTTATTACTCATTTTTTTCCTAGCTCTTTTCTTGTTTCATAAACTTCTCTCGTAACCTGATGTTGCTATGCACTCCTACTCCTTTAAAGAAACGCTCCTTTTTCGTAGATACCCTACTCCGTTAATTCGACGTTAAATAGTGTCTTTCTCATTCCTCTCTTTGAAACACCTTTGTTGCCGTTAGGGGGTTGTACAAACTCGTCTGATCCAACCTATGGGAACAATACACTACTGAGAGTTCACTCGTACTATATATTATTCTGCAAGTAATAAAATTAACATTTGTTTACAGGTCTCTTGGTTTTTGAAGTCTCGTCTCTTGAGTATGAAAGCTGGAGGAATTCATTTTACTAGACAACATTAAGTGAAGCAAGAAAAGCTCTTAGTGAGACCTAAACTCAGAACGCTCTGACGTTCGACGTAGACTCGTGCTCTGAAGTATCCGATTTCACTCCTACTAAACACGCATGCCATTTCGTCATATCTGACACTTAGGAATAATGAAGATAATTCTATATTCTATAAATCTAGTTTTCAATCCTTCAAGAGCTGTTCGAAGCTTGTCCATAGCTGCGATTTTACGGCTTCGTTTCTTAAGAAAACTTAGCACAACCTTCATAACTGCACCTAATTTCGCCATCACGCTCGAGTCTAACCCTGCTCTGCTGCATGACACTTCAGATTTCCTAAGCTATATTCGTGTCTACCCGCGTAAATTGTAGATATGAGCGTGAAGAGATTTTTGGAATACCCCTAAGTCTCATGCGTACCTCCCTCCAGTGAGCTTCAGGTCAAAAGCGCCCAGGACTTCACTGCGCAGATACTGTAAAAATTTCAGTTTTTGCGAGCTGTGTACGGTGATCAATAATAAAACTCTCTCCAAAGGTTCCGATTGCACTGAAGAAGTGAATAGCTCTCTTCCAGGAACTAAGCATTTCGTACATTTTTGCAATCAGGATCGAGCTCCCAGGCTTTTGAGGCATTGGAATCCTTGAAATCTTTTCAAGCTCATCGCCCTATGTTCCTTTCGACGCCAGGGTACTTTTTGACGAGTCCCATCCACACGAAGGAGGGTTAAATTTGTAAAATTGTTTTCTTTTCAGTCCGAGTTCTCTCTGGTCCTTCAAATTTTTAAAGGTCAAAATTCCTTTGAACTAAATTAAAATCTTGACTTAACAGTCATAACCATGACCATACTTGCGAGGGTCAGTACTGTACTATCCTTTCACTGGTTGAATTTGGCGCTTTTTTATTTTTCTGAAGTAGATTTGTCTCCTGGTAGACTTCGTTGAGTCGCACGATCATGGCATAACTTGTAAGAGGTGAAGGTACAGACCATGATGTTCAAGGTACCGTATTTTCCTCTGATTTTTAAACCCTCGCATTTTGTACCCGTCATGTTTTTCGAAGGCGAAGACTAAATCTTTTTTCTATTTTGCCTGGATGATTCTATGTCGATTCTTCTTTTTCGAATGAACTCTTGTATCGAAGAGAAATGCAGCTGAGAGTTTAAAGAATACCAAGTCTTATTTCCTACGCCATTCCAGCATTTTATATTCCTAAAACTATGATCTGGAAATATTTAAAATCCTCCTCCTTTCTTCAAGTGCGTTCATTCACAAGCTCGTTGCGTTGCTGCCAGTGACAGTAAAATACTAGCAGAATGTTATCCATACACTCACAATTAAATGTGGTCCTTAATAGAAATACTACATGTTCTCATTTTTCTACTACCTCTAAGAGAGAATTTGGCTGAAGTAGAATTTAGGCACCAAACCGAAGCAGATTCCTTCCGTCGTATAAGTTGATAAGTTCATCGAAAACATCTTATAGTTAATTATGAACAATATCTTGAAGGACGTAATTGTCACAAAGAGCAGGAATCTATTTCTACAAATTTAAATTCTACGGAATGCAGCATTCCTTACGAAAAGTGTAAATTATTCTGAATCATATGTACGATATAGTTACACGTAACAGAAATTTGTTTCTCAAATATCAGTCGAAGATGTGTAACCTCAAATCTGTGTTTTGTAGTTGAAGAAATTCCACAACTGTAAACTCAATCCGTGCAAGTGAGACAAACCATCTTCGGCTTTTAACACGTTTCCTGCTAAGTGACCCACCGGTGGTCACTGAAGAGATTTTCACAACGCTGCTGACCGACCCGTAATCACAAACGCATTTGCAAAAGTACCTAATTAAAGCTAAATGAAGGCATGATCAGTTCATGTTTGCTATTTTAAAATAGCTTACCACAATTGACTTTAGATTTCAGTTGAATGTTGAACTTCCATTTAACCCATCGCTCGAAATGTGTCAGCTGAAATCCACTGCTGCCGACGTTAGATATGACCAACTCCGTTTACTTCGATTTCACCGACACGATAGGGTAAAGTTTCATTATTGGTTTTCTTAAATTGACGTGAACAGAAAATTATGGCCACTCGGTATAGCCCTTTCAAGTGCCATCATGTACAGAACGATGAACATGTTCATTTCTGCAAGTCTCACACTCAACTCGTGAGGGAAGTCTTACACTCAACTCGTGAGGAAAGTCTCACACTCAACTCGTGAGGGAAGTCTCACACTCAACTCGTGAGGGAAGTCTCACACTCAACTCGTGAGGGAAGCCTCACACTCAACTCGTGAGGGAAGCCTCACACTCAACTCGTGAGGGAAGTCTCACACTCAACTCGTGAGGGAAGTCTCACACTCAACTCGTGAGGGAAGTCTCACACCCAACTCGTGAGGGAAGTCTCACAGACCACCAGCAAAAGACACACCTTATCTTTCTCTGGCACCGTCAGCGCGATTGACTTGGATGTCGCCTCTTGAAACCCTGCAGCGAGCAACAGAATATTCCAAATTTCCGGCGATATTGAAGCCTCTCGAGAAGAAACAAAAGAATATTGAGTCGTGTTCTGAACCGTTTTTTGTCCGCCTCGGCTTTTCATGCCCGAGCGCTTTTTCCTTTTTCGTGTGTTCAGTTTGAAGAAGACTTTGTTCGTTTGTGTTTTTTACTGATGCGTTTTTTTTACCGTGTGTTTATTTGTCTAATATAAATTTCTCGCCATTAAATACTTTTATTTCTCCACCATGCAATATTTATTTCGTTTTCTACAATTCGTTTTTAAAGTACAAAGTCACAGCAACATTTTAAACTCAAGCTCTTTATTTTCTACGCATTTTGCTCTGATTTTTAAACTCTCGCATTTTGTACCTGTCATGTTTTCCGAAATCGACGACTGAATCTTTTTTCTAATTTTGCCTGGATGATTCAATGTCGATTCTTCTTTTTCGAATAAACTCTTGTATCAAACAGAATTGCAGCTGCAGGTTTTAAAGAATACCTAGTCTGATTTCCTAGGCCATTCCAGAATTTCATATTCGTAAAACCATGATCTGGATATTTTTACCCGATGAATTTTGATTCGTATTCTTTCCAATTTTGAAGTCTCTTCAAAATGGTTTTCAAAACATTGTTTCTCCAGGGTTATTGCTTCTATTTCTCTACCCATAACGAGACATTTATTTCTGACCTTCGTTCGTTCATTGAGCGCTGTAGGTTTATGAAAGCAAAAAATGTAATCTATTTGAAATAGATTCAGAAAGATCTCTGATTCAACGAGTTCATCATCTCATTTTTCCCACCTCAAACGGTACGCAAAAAAAAATCAGGGACAGTTTAACGACAACTTTACAAACTGAAAAATAGCCTAGAAGCTCATTCAGCACTTCATCATAGTTCATAGGATCAGTGAGAGATCATAAGCTGTTCACTTGAGAATCGGTGGCAGTTTACTAAAGGATGTTTTTTATTGCTATCAAGCCTGATACTTTTCATCTTCTACATTGGTTTTTTCAAATACCTCATAATCAACAATGACAATGGCAGTTACCCAGGTCAAGCAGGTACCTATTTCCGAAACCTGGGGAAAGCGGGGAATTGTGGCTGCGTTCTCATTTTTCCCAACGGGGAGAATCACTGGGCGGCACTGCCGGGATTCAAACCAAGTTTCATTTACACGAGAGTGAAATTCTCCCTTTTCCCAACGGGGAGAATCACTGGGCGGCACTGCCGGGATTCAAACCAGCTTTTATTTACACGAGAGTGAAATGCGCAAAACCTTGAAATGCGTAAAATTTTTTTTTTTCTGATGACAGCGTCTTCGTCACTTCGAACGCAATCGCCTTGGACTTCACCTCTTTTAGGCGCCTATAATTTGTAGAGAATGCGGTAAATATTCTCTGAAATATTCTCCGGGCAACAAATATTCTCTGAACTTCCTTCAAAAATTTTCACCACGCCAAGAATGTGTTAGGGTAAATTATCCAGTAAATTAGGCTTTTGATTCTTCAAATGACCCATTTTTGCTCTTTTTCAATGAGTAATTCTGTATATAATGTCAACATTTATTTTTTCTCTAAACTCCAGGATTTTAGCCTGTTGAATTATCTTGATGCTTTAAAGAGATCGCTCCTGAGTACAGGAGTGAATGTTCTATAGAACAGCACCAGCAACACCAGCCCTAATGCAAGCACCAATACCAGCCCCAACACCAGCCCCAACACCAGCCCCAACACCAGCCCCAACACCAGCCCCAACACCAGCCCCAAAACACCAGCCCCAACACCAGCCCCAA
>JACJUY010013356.1:2738-19957 GCA_014220935.1 Platorchestia sp. MABIK | reverse complement strand
CACATCAGCGTCTGCACCAGCAGCTGCACATCAGCGTCTGCACCAGCAGCTGCACATCAGCGTCTGCACCAGCAGCTGCACATCAACGTCTGCACCAGCAGCTGCACATCAGCGTCTGCCTGCGAGCGTCACCTCAGCAGCTGCAATGGAGTGCCTCCCGTACGTTGCTGACAAGAACGCAAGCAAGAAAGGAAGATAAAAAATAAAAAATCAGATTTTCTGGAGCATAATTAATCAAGAGCAGGTGAGAGGAGCGGCGGCAGACCAGTCTCGACTCGCAGTTCGGACGCTCTGCTCTCCCTGCCGCCAGTAGCACACACTTGGTGCAATGCGAGCAACGCGTCGACCAGCACACTGACACCGAAAACACACACACCTACGCACAAGCACACTGACACTGTTATAATAGACACTGTTGTTGTATTATTACACTGTTGTAATAATAGGGGATGAGAATAAAGTGATCAGATGTAGGCAAGAAGCAAAAGCTACAGTTACGTCATTTTGCGCACTCGAGGTACTAAGCCGACTGCATCTAGCATACGCAGTGTGATTTTAGTTCCCCACCTTACGACGAGAGAAACTAGCCACGTCTTGCTTGATGAAGGTTTAATTATTCTGGCTTTCGGAGCTGCGAAATGTAGCGGCGGTTTAGATGCCAATGAAATAAGAAAAAGTACCCACACATTTCCTTGCATTTACCGCTTCGGCACGAAAATTTGATGTTCACATCAAAACAATTTACAGAATGAGGTTAGGAAACCCCGTACAAATTCGTTCAAAATTATATAGTCTGTTTAATATAACTATAACATAATCTTGCATGGCAAAACTTTACTCTTAAACGTGACAAAGCTTGATTGAAATACAAGGCAGGCTTCATTAGATGTATTTTAAACGAAGTTTTATGCTTGCATTCTAATAGGAAAAATTCTACGCTAAAATTTATACTTTGCCAGCCCAGTCCAGCAAACATTTGGAAAATTTCTTTCACTGCCGAAAGTTTTCTTTCGATTTGATTTAAGTACAACAGTTCAAAAAAGCGCTAGCTCAAAGAATGCTATGTACTTTCAACGAATAGAACTCAGATATATTTTCAAAATAGGTCCACCACAAAACCCTAATTTCGCACACAGGATGTTATTCCAAGCTTATTCTAAAGCAGTGGAGTGTGTTTGCTTGTGTGGTCAGAGTGGCTAATAGTTAAATGACACTTTTAACAGTTAAATGACACTTTTAACAGTTAAATAATACTGCAAATAGTTGAGTGATGCTTTTAACAGTTAAATGAAACTTCTAATTGTTGAATGATACTGTAAATAGTTAAATGATACTTTTAACAGTTAAGTGATACTTTTAATAATTTAATTATACTCAAAATAGTTAAGTGATACTGTAAAAAGTTAAATGATACTTTTAATATTTAAATGATACTGTAAATAGTTAAATGATACTTTTAACAGTTAAGTGACACTTTCAACAGTTAAGTGATACTGTAGATAGTTAAGTGATACTGTAAATAGTAAAATGATGGCGTAAATAGTAAAATGATACTAGGCTCCACTGACATAGGAGGAAGGGGGACGCAACATCACCTCCACACCAGCGCTGCAGAGGCAACATGTCACTCCTCGTACACCGCTGGATCTCCGACTTCTCCTCTCAGAAATACGTGTTAGAGACCATGCATTAGAAAATGAACATCTCATGATAAAAAAAGTTTTAAAATTACTAGGGCCAGACCACACATTACTTCACGGACTTTGGAAAGCGTTTGCATTGAGAGGCACAAAGCATCATCACTCAACGGTCACTCCACCTCTGTTCCACTCCAAATCCTGCAGCGCTATGCGCCTGGCCTTCTTTTGAAATATTGATACGTGATCTCGATTTTTCACGTAACTTCATTCGCCTGCACACTTGCTGCGAGTTTAATGTATTTTTTATCGTTCAGTATGAAGGAGAATATTTACTCGAAAGCTTTATTTTCCTGAGCGTTTTTTCTGAATTTTTGAATTTTTTCAGATGTGAAATCTAGCTCCATTTTCAACAGTACAGGTGGACTAGTGAAAATGATAAGAGAGCACTTAGGCCCAAAAAGGGATGATAGCAGAACAAGAGTATGAACCATCCGTGACTTGATGCTAAGGAAAAATTCCCATCGAACCCAGAGTAGAGGGAATGGGAAATCACCGAATGGATGTTGCATGAGGGGAAAATTCCCGCGTTTAGTTTACGAGGTCACGGGCGCACCGCGCCAGCTTACCATAGATCAAAATTATAAGTTGATCATCGTACGCATTTCATATGACAAATTTCCCTACTACGATGTTGTCAATGTGGGTCGCTCACGTGTGTTTTATGTAAACGAGAGGCATGCGAGTCGTAATTAAAAAGAGGAAACGGGAAACACGTTGCAGTGGATTATTGTCGTCAGAGATAATATAATAAAACTTCTGTTATCCAATTCCGTTTTATTTGTATACGAGTATGCTAATCAACTGGCTCTACAACGTCATAACTAACATCTTGAGGACAGAAATAGCTGTATAACAGTGAATAAATTTGTTCACATTATCAATATATGGCGCGGAACATAGTTCCAAATTTAGAGATTTATTGCTTGTGGCTAAGTAATTTTACCGCAAGGTGATCTTTGGGAAATCGACAACAGTAAACGTGTTCATTCTTCTGCACGTCATGAATAAAAATTGATGTGGAAATTTTGGAGTATTTTCTCTCGTCGTTGGTATTTCAACGTGTACAGATTTGATTAAAATTTCTGTCCATTTCTATATCATTCTTTACAATCGGAAACATTTATTTATAAAGTGGATGAGATTGTCAGCAGAACTTGCAGGTCTTCGTTTATACTCGTATACATACATACATAGATACAAACACTACCCTTACCATTGTGGTAATTCAAATTAAGCGCCAGAAGCGCCTCGCCGCCCATTTGCAGCACATCGAGATGCGCACCTCATCCGTACTTGAACAATCTAAGCTCAATAAAAGTAGACTGGAAAACCAATGTGACCCAGAAGTATATTTCTGTAAAGCCAGTTTGTAACTGAATTGTCTCTTACGTTAAAGTGAACGTCAGTTTTAAGTGAACGTCAGTTTTTTAGTGAACGTCAGTTTTAAGTTAAAGTCAGTTTTAAGTGAACGTCAAATGTAAGCGAACGTCAGTTGTAAGCGAAGGTCAGTTTTGAATGAACGTCAGTTTTAAGAGGGCGCCAATTTTAAATGAACGTCTGTTTTAAGTGACCTTCAATATAAGTGAACTTCAATTTTAAGTGAGCGTCAGTTTTAAGTGAACGTAACTTTCACGTCAACGTCAGTTTTAAGTAAACGTCAGTTTCAAGTTAGCGGAGACCATTAGAATCGTGAGGAAGTGGCTCCCACCCAGCAACACCAGGTCGCCACAGACACGACGACCGCAGCGACATATATAGAGACAGATATGACTCTAGAGCGGCGCGACAAGCTCCGTCTGGCAGAAAACATCTCGCAGAGAAACGCTGACTACAAAATAACTCAACGTGAGAAGAAAACGTAGCACAGTAAAAATAGAATCCGTAAACTCACTATTTCCTTCTACCCATGTTACCCGCTTCCTCGTGGGAAAGTGAAGCAAGCGAGGATGTTTCGCAAGAAACAAAATTGATTCTCAATTTTTTTAAATTTCTATTTTGTCTCAGGTTCAGAGGGTTAGAACACAGATTTCTGCTGAATTATCTGTTTTTATTCATCCCGTAAACGATGACAACGAACGAGGCGCGATCGGCAACAGCAGATTATTGTTTTCTTGCAAAGTTTCTACTTGCTCAGAATGAGCGCGTTGTTGTTTACGTGCACAGAAATTGGAAGTTCACGAGTGACTACATCCGCAACGCAGAGTTTGAAGCACGTCTATGTACCTGCTGTGATCCGAGCCGCAACCTCCGACGTGGAAAAAGACTTGTCTCTTGTTACTGCAAATTATTGTAATCTCAATGGGGATATGGAAGGGAAGAAAGATTAAAATTTCTAGCAATGTACTTAATCCGAGGATGTTAAACAGCTTAGGTTCTCATGATGAGATTAGTTCAGAGGTGTACCAACAAATCTCGCATGTTTCTCGGAACGGAATGCACGAGTGTTAGCAAATTTAGGAAGAATATCTGAAACATCCCTTTCATGTGGTCATCTGTGAAGCCTGATGTATTGTAACATCATGTCATCAAAATTATATGAGTGAAATAAATAAATACCAGAAACCCTAAAACGTTGGTGTTTTTCAAAACATCTAAGCAGCACTGAGAAGGTACAGAAGTTTCCAATCGTGAAAAAAACACTTTGCTGGTAATTTTCAAAACACATGATTATTTTCCGGCGCAGGTAGGCGCAAGCACGACCTTCATTCAAGTCCTGCACCCTGCAACCGAACACCGCTCGGGTCTCGACAGAGAAGCTCAATGTAGGGACCGCGGCAGCAGCGGTGGGAGCAGCTATGTTTCCGAACGGAAATGAAGCTGTGCAGGGTTCCCATGGTCAGGTTACGCAGCAAATGTGCTTGAGTTAAACTCCTGGGCACCTCAAGTATTTCCGATGATTGAAAAAACACGTTTCACAGACGATCAGCTTGCGAGATCTGCGCTCGGGGATTTAACATTCCCATGACACCATACATACAGCACCGTTTTGTTGAAAGTTAATTATTGTGTGTATATTGGTGCCCATTTCGTTTGTTCCCAGATTATTTAGAGACTTTGGAATCATTTTCAAGTTCCACGTATCGTTAAAGATTACTGCAGTTTATGTGCCTAAATGAAAATTTTGTCAAATGTCATAGTGTTGCGTTGTTTGCTCGAAAAACTGAAAATGATGCTCGATACTGAATGCTGTATCGAAGACGCAGCTTAGGTAATGTACGTAATGCATTACAAATTTAATCAAGTTTAGTAGTATTTTATTTTTTGCCCGAAAAACTGAAACTGGCACGTTGTATTGGATGCATGCATTACGTAGGTAATGTGTGCAATGCAAATTTTGTCAAGTGAACTAGCATTGTATTTTATTTTTGCTCAAAAATCTCCAGGTGACACGCTCTAATAAATATATGCGAAAAGAAGACTCGGCCACATGCAGGATTACGACACCAGGGAAAGGGACTCTCGTTTGAGGACGGAAAAAAGCAACACAAATGTTTAAATATTGATACCAGTGATGCACAGGCTAAAACCATCTAGACTAAACAACGAAATCCAAAACAATTGAATGGTTACAGAAGAGAAAGACAATACGGTACACGGCATAACGATGACGCTCACCAGGTAAGACTTGTGTACGGTCTTCAACGTATCTTGAATACGCGCCTCACCGTATCTTGTGTACGGGCCTCACCGTATCTTGTGTACGGGCCTCACCGTATCTTGTGAACGGGCCTTACCGTATCTTGTGTACGGGCCTCACCGTATCTTGTGAACGGGCCTTACCGTATCTTGTGTACGGGCCTCACCGTATCTTGTGTACGGGCCTCACCGTATCTTGTGTACGGGCCTCACCGTATCTTTTGTACGGGCCTCACCGTATCTTGTGTACGGGCCTCACCATCTTGTGTACGGGCCTCACCGTATCTTGTGTACGGGCCTCACCTCCCGAAGCATGCTCCCTCCTCCACCTCAGGCATCAGGAGCGCCCCTACGATGCCGCCTACATCTCCATGAAGGAGGCCTTGGCGGCAGAAGATTCAAGTGCCAAATGCTGAGATTTTCTGGGTGAGACAGTATCAATTGTCTATGGCAATGTACTGCCGTATGAAAGTATTCGAAGTTTTGAGACACTGCCACTTCATCAGTAACCATCTATTGTTTAAGCATAAAATTTTTTGTTTGCGTTCAAGTTCTACATTGATTACCGCTGAAATGAAGTTATTTAGTGTCGTATTTTCATTCGTAAATTAAAACACAAAAATTCAGTGTTGATATTTGATTGGATTGCAGGAGTTGAGTATAGACAACAAAACTGATTCAATGTTTTTTATAAAAACTATTAACCATGCATGGTTGCCCGTTTCCTAAATGAAAACTGCTGAATTGTTCAATGCATAACAGTTTCTTTCGATCATTTTCGCGAACGAAGCCACTTCTCACGCTACCACTGCCTCCCGCAGCTACTCCACAGCCACATCTCGCTGAGAAATATACACTTTCACTGACAAATGTTTAGCTTTATTCATATAGCAAAACGCAACCGAGATCCTGTGATTTGAATTATACATGGAGTGTATGTATATATCTCATGAAATAAATTATTGAACAATCTGCTATTTGCAAAAATGCTCGACGCTGCCAAATGCGCGTCAAATGGCCGCACCCCACTTTGCAAGGTGAGTACATATAGAGAGGCTACATAGAATACGTGGTAAGAGGGTATTGTAGATAAGATATTGCAAAAATCATACACAAAATATAGCGAGGCATTATACATGAAACGTTGGGCCCGTATGTTGCATAGAGCGAGACCCGTATAGAAAATATGACTAGGCTCGTATCTAAGATAAGAAGATATGGTGAGGCCCGTACACTAGATACGGTGAGGCCCGCACACAAGATAAGGTGAGGCCCGTACACAAGATACGGTGAGGCCCGTACACAAGATACGGTGAGGCCCGTACACAAGATACGGTGAGGCCCGTACACAAGATACGGTGAGGCCCGTACACAAGATACGGTGAGGCCCGTACACAAGATACGGTAGACGGATCAAATTTGGCGGCAGGGTGCCGAGCCTCGGCCGCCATCTCGCGTTACGAGCAACGGCTTCTTCGTCTACTTTTGCTTCGACTTTTTTACTCAAGTTTATTTGTTTACGCTCATGTTCCGTGTGCTGAGTTTTTGTTGAACTTAATTCTCGTATCTCTTCACATGGAGATGGGCGCTCTTTATTGCAGTGTAAATTTACTAGAGCGCCTTCCCATCTTACGGTAGTAATTTACGTTTTTTCTAAAAATATGATGCTTCTTTTCATATTTAAGTTTCCTACACTTTCTTAAGCTTACTGTATTCTTCGATCGTTTAAACATCATTCGATTTTTCATCATTTTGGAGACGTATAATTACATGAGTCATCATCGGCCACGAAAAAATGCACAACTACGTAAACTTGGTTTTAATTTAGGTATGTTAGGTTACGATGATAGCTCAAATTGGGTTGTTTACCTATTTTACAATTGCAAATACATTCAAGCCTTTTTGATCCACTTTATAACATCTTTCACTTAACACTCACTAATAAGAGAAAATGAATTGGTTAACAACGGTTCAATGATTTCCATGCTAAGTATTGTAACCAGTGTTCTTTGCTCAGCTGGCGACGGTATTGGTCTAACGTGATCTAAAAATTACAGCACTTTGTTTAATAAAACACAAATGATCATGAATCGTTCCTGAGTGGGCCATAAAAGCCCGACCTCTGATATTAAATTGCAATAATTCACTAATAAGTTCAGTTATTTTCCAGTGATTTCTACTATTCGAGGGGGAGTGTATCATTGATACGTTTACGGCTATTAAATATCAGAGTTCGGGTGTGGCCCACCCTGTACAGTTACGGTGTCGGGTCGACGATGCTATGATGGTTGCGAGGTAGAGGTAGTTGGGACCGAGGCGAACACAAAGATAAAATTAAGTTAACCTCAATCCAAAAATGAACTCAAAATGTCTTTCATAAGACAGTAATTTCAAGCAATCACCAATCGAATACAGTGTCGCATCAGGACGGAATTGGCGCACAGGACACCGGATGCTATCAGAATACAAAGTGTGACAACCAATCTCCAAGCATTTGAAGATGATAAGTGGCATCTGAATTTGAGTTCTAAAATATGGTTTGAATGTTAAAAGAATTAGTGAGCAATTTTCGATATCATGCTTACGCTTTTGATCAATACGTGTGTACGAAAATCATGCGTGATAGTTTCTATATCTGTAAGTCTATTTGTATTTATGGTGTTTGAAGATCTATGCACAGTAAAGAATCAACACCAGTAAAATATTAATAAGATAGCCGTGTACAAAATGCTTGCGTCGTAAAACAGGAATTTAAAATTTTTAATAGGTATTACCATTTTATTAAAACACGTTTTCACACACTTGCGACCAGATTCTCCAACAACTTATGCCGTCATAGTTGGAAACGTAAGTTCTTCTTAACCTGCTTGAGTGCACTACTTGCGTAGCCAAGATTTCTTAGAAAAACTTACACTGATACGCTTAGACTAGTTACTAGTGCTCGCCGTAGCACAGAGGTTAAGGCATCGCCCTTCCATGATGGTGTCGAGGGTTCGAATCCCGGCTCTGCGCGGCGATTTCCCCGTTGATTAAAAGGGGAAAACTCAAGCACAAAACCCCACTCAACTCAGGTGTCGGAAATGGGTACCGGCTTTTCATGGGAAACCGTCATGGCGTCCTAAATATAGTGTTAGTTATAAGGCATTTGAAAAACCAATCCACAAGATGATATTGATCAGGCTTGATTGGAAATAAACCATCCTAAGATGCCGATGTTTAGACAACGTACATTGTGCGCAGATCTAGCCCCAGCGAGACATCCTGGCGCTGGCACTCCAAGCTTCCACCGGACTCACGACAGTGGCCAGACTTTCTCTTAACTCTCGGAATCAGGAAGCAAAAAAATGCAGTCAAAATTAATTAAAATTACGCTTTTAAAAATCGATGCAATAGAATAGCAGTTAGGTGCAAAATCAAGAAAGCAGCGATACAGACACGACGTAAAATGTTTCACCAGTTTTCTTGCACGGCGGTTCGTGTGCCACTGCAGTTAATCTGTCAGTTAACCCCACTGAGTAACCGACCTGCAGTGGGAGACAGTACAATAGTAACCACTATTTACAAATTTAATTTACTCCCAGCATGTACTGAAGTTTTTGCAGCTCTAAACTGCTGGTATCCGAATCCGAGCTTCGCTGCAACCAATTCTAGCTGTGCAATGTACTGCTCTAAACCGACTCTGAACTGCGCCGAACTGCAGAAAAATGTCAGAAAGACAACGTCGATTTTTAACCGAGGAAAAAGTTAAACAGTAATCAATATAACGGCTTTCATGTCGTGAACTGATAAGAATGCATTATCATATTATTTTTTTTTAAATATGATATTTAATCGCAAACTAGGGTTGAATTGTTTACTGTACGAGAACAAATCATGCATTAAAACGACTTTCTATTTTACACTGCGAAACTTCTAGAGTAACTAATTAATGTTCTTAAAGCTTAATCCGATGATACAGTTTTGTGAAGTACGTTATAATTGCATTCTGAAGTCTTGACTAATTAGAAATAAAAACTATTTGAACAATGGAAGGGAAATGCAAGCCAGGAAACGCTATATACACTGTTTTTTTCACTTACAAATACCACAGTTTGTGTGTAATTTAGTCTAGTCACCTCACATGATTACAATCCATCGAATGTTCAGAAGGAGTTCAATTAATTATTACCCTACAGAGAAATTTTTGTATTTGGTGGCGTTAAGTTTGATATTTTTGGAAATAGCATTTCTTACTCCATTGGGCAAATGAGAAACAAGTAGCCATGCAGTCTCGGACACTCTAAGTTCACCCGGCAGTTACCGCAGACGTCGGTATTCTATCACACGGAACTAGCGTACACCACCTGTCAAAAATGACGGGATTTGACATTTTCTTCAGACAAATCTTCCAGATGTGGATGACAAACAAATATATCCATCCTAACAGTACCCGCGATTAAAAATATTTTCCTACTCGTGCACTTGTGAAACTCGTACCACAGATACGGTCATTAAGCGTTGGCTTTAAGAGTGTGACAGAGAGATGGACCAACCAATTTAATGTGTTCAATACTCCCAATGTAATAACATAGGAGAAATTACGCAGAAAAATATATCTATACATTTATAAATTTAAGGAGACACTTGGCGTTTTATTATATAGTAGTGATAGCGGTAGAAGGAGGGAAGAATTTCCTATTTATCTCAATCATCACGAACATTCATTAGCCCTGTATGCATATTTCTGAACGTCTTTAAACCACAGCCCGGAGTGAAGCACCTCTCAAGGCTGCTCTTCAAACCATACGCACTTTATCCCAGGAAAGTTTTTTGTTGATGTTGTTGCTCGGGTGTACAGAGCTCGGGATCCCGTTGCCTGTTGGCCCCACGATCTGGGCCCGGCGCCCCACGATCTGGGCCCGGCGCCCAACAATCTGGGCGCGGCACCCCAATATCTGAGCCCGGCACCCCACGATCTGGGCCCGGCGCAAAATGATCTGGGCGCGGCGCCCCACGATCTGGGCCCGGCGCCCAACGATCTGACCCGGCGCCCAACGATCTGGGCGCAGCACCCCAATATCTGGGTCCGGCGCCCCACAATCTGGGCCCGGCGCCCAACAATCTAGGCCGCATGCCCCACAATCTGGGCAAGGGCATAACAATCTCAGCCCTATGCCTCACAATCTGGGCCCAATGTCCCAGGTCCAATGCTCCACAAACTGGGTCCGGCGCCCAACAATCTGTGCCCTGTGCCCCACAATCTGGGTCCGGCCCTCACGAGAGCAAGGAACGACGTGGGATCATGTGACACTGGGACCGAGCACAAAAACCTTCATTCTGAGGCAGCACGCAGCCACTCGCATCGAAGGGTTTGAATGTGGGAGCTGGCGGCTTGATTTTTGGTTTCCCCTGTCAGAATGGTGAAATTCATTAAAATGTAACTGTCGTGATCTAATGAATGTTGTTCCTAAAACTGTGAATTAATAAGACAACCTAGAAGTTAATGATGGCGAATTAATCATTATTATAGCGAACGAAGAGGTGTAAGAAGAATCTACATCATGGACATGAAGTTTGTTTCTTTTTTAAAAATGTCCAAGACGCCGGCGTGAGAAGCAGATGTGAAAAAAACAGATGTCGATCGAATAAATCATTCTGCATAATTCTGTTGTGGTGACGAGTTTCACATATTTTGGACAAATTTATTTTCTTGCATCGAACGAAGAGCGGTTGAAATCACGCGGTCATGACATAACTATTGAATTGGACTAGAACTATAAAGTTGAAATTGCAATGAAAATATGAAGTTTGTTATCGGACAGTTAAAATAGAATATAAGTTTTCTTTACAAGTTAGTCATACATGTGAAATGCGATGCGTTAACGACATACGGTAAAAGTTGTTTAGTAATTATCCTCTTAAATGTGCGCCCTTGTGTAATACAGTGATATAAATGTACCAGAATTTAATCACAGGATAAAATACATGTAATTTGAATGCCTTATCAGTTCCCTCTTAGCAAGAGCAAATCAAACTTCGATTGGACCACCGGAAGGATATCATAAAGTTCCGTTCAATGATCTACAATTCCAAAAACATCAAGTTTTAGTACATACACACATATGTATAATAAAAAACATAATGAGATCTTCCATTCTTGCAAAACTAATGGTGATTCTACAGTTCTTTCAATGAGTATTTCCATCATCCTTCTCACGCTCGTCAAACTTTTCATTGAGAGCTTAATAACGCTTGAAGTTTTCCAAACGCCCCTCTAAATTCTGCCCGGCTGCCTGCCCTAACAGTAGCTGCTGGCATTTTTACACTGCCTCAAATTCCTAGGCCGAAAATCTTTCGCTTCGCAGCGTCAGGCCGAGACTCCTGTGAAGAACGTGCGAAGATTCCAAGATGGCGAGGAGCTGTCACTGGAATTCGGCGCTCCCACGGCCGTCTGCACAACCGCACGCCTCACGCAGTGTCAAGTCCATGGGAAAATGGCAGCTAATGAAAATCAAATAGTTCCGTAAAAACGACGTTGGTGCTGTGGCTTTTTTGAGGTATTTCGAGAAAAAGAAGGCGTGGTCATTTCAGGGAAAAAGTTTCGAACAGTAGCGGGAGCTTCTGAGGAAGAGATATGTAATGCGATTATTTTCACGGCTCGAAAATTAGTGGTCGTGTTTCAAATGTACCTTTTTTATACGAAAAGAATTGCGGTCTCACAGCAGATAGAGTGAAACTACAATTAGTTTATTTCAAGGATTAAAGTGGGCTTGTGGTTGTCGTAAACACGTTCACATATAATAATATCCCATGCGTGAGTGCTGTTGTGTCACTAGCACAAGAAAACCTTGGGAAAATCATGTTCACCATCAGACGTACCTCTCACCTGGCATTAGTTTAGTTTATTTAAGAATTAAGTATTTTTTTGAATTTATTTAATTATTTATTAAGTAGAAGCACCAAATTTAGCCATGCGCCTGTTCGATTATCAACTACGAGCGGTCTGCTCATGCTGCTCGAGAAGGAAGTTCATTTTGGAGCTTTCTTACCTTCAAAACACAACTTTATCAATTGATGGTATGCAAGTCAACCTCGTGCACAACGCAAAAGAGTTTGACTTTATAAAATAACTGATTGAGCAAGTGAACTTGGAAAACAAGCAAATAATTTTTCATCATCAGGGTTAGTTGCTCGAGAATTTTAAGCTAGCGCGAAGACTTTGAACATGTTCTACATTCTGAACCAATCTTACAGAGGCAGCGCAGAGTCCCATGGGAACCCTTAATTATTATTATCTTGGTATTCTTGAATTTGCTCGACTTTCACTTTACGTGATCATCAATTTTTCGTCTCCCAAACGTACTTTAATTCAACATTTTATTTTTCTTAGGAATAAAAGATTAGGTGGTAGAAAGTGCGATTTCGTACTTCAAAATGGACAATTTGCAAACATTCTATCAGCTTGGATGATGCTTACAAAAAGTATTTGCCGGACTTACCACAATTGGGCGATAGTATCGGCATGAAGTGTCAGTTGATGTGAATATCGGAAAAAATTCCCGCTTAAAAAGTAACAGCAAATCAAACCGACTTCTATCAAAGAACATAGGAAAACATCACATGCAAAAAAATCTCTGAAAAACTAGACGAAGGAAGTGATATCAAAACTCAATACTAGCTCACCTAATACAGTTGCGACACGAAAAAGTTCCACAGGAACTCCGCAAAACTAATGCAATGCTCTTGGAATATAAAGTCAAGTCAAGCATGGACTGCAAGCGTACGACCTTGTATAAGAGTTCATACTCAAAGCTGCGGGAAAAAAGCACAATGGTCGTCATATATGTCGTCCGCCCAGTTTTTACTTTTTTATGCATGCGTAGAAGACACTCAAAAATTTGTGATTCAGACCTTGTGCTTTTAAAAGAGCGCCATGAAGGTGACTACATGATTATTTGGGTGGACATCTTGTTATCAAGGAACATCTGTCTATGATTCTTACGATTAAATAACTTGGGTGGGCATTTAAATCTCTGTTGCTTTTCAATACGACTAAATAACATGGGTGGGCATTTAAATCTCTGTTGCTTTTCAATACGACTAAATAACTTGGGTGGGTATTTAAATCTCTTTTGCTTTCCAACATTCAAAATAACCAGAAAATAGCTTTTGGACGCAAAAATTTTTTGAATGTTATGAAGCATCGATGAAGCAACATAATCAACGTCACAAGATTTCAACGTGTAAATATTTACGAGTCCAGGCGCGGAAACTGTATGAGGAGCAGATTTATACTTCGAACTAGTACACTTCTTGTAATTGAATCTACCGATAAAAAAGCATGGAAAAGGGAAGTGAGGCGAAAATACTTAAGGGAACGTACAGCGGAATGCTCATGATTTTGAAATTCAAAGCGAACTTTCAAATTTAATTCGGGAAAGTTTAGACACCGAACACATTTATTCCCAATACATTTAAGCATTTTGCCGACATTTTATGGCTCAATTTTTTGGTCACTTTAGTCACTCATTGAATATTACGCTCATGTACAAAATGAAGATGAAGTTTTTTAAAAGAATTACTTTCATTTTATTCGTTGACTCTTCTTTTCATCCCGCGCACACTACAAATTAATTCAACCCGTGGGAGTTCGTGTTTTTTTACAAAGCGTGTTTCGTTTGTTTAGAACAGTTGTCCAACCTTTAAGCTTAGAATGAAACGAGTTCAAAGGGAACAATATTTTTCAGGTTCTAAACAAAATTCGTACAAGTTCTTCTAAAATACATCAACAGTTGGTCTAGGTCTATCCTAGCGAGAACAATTTTAAGCACAAAACAGGGGATTTAATAAAAAATTCCCCCATTCATTATGACATTTATGGAGCACGTTTACCTCAGCAACAATTATTCTTAATCTAATTAAAAATAAGAGCGTGGGATCTGTCACAAGATATTGTCTCGCAAACGAGCAAACACAGTCGCGGTTGCGGATTGCGGTCAGTGCGCTGCGGTCGCTCAAGCACAAGGACCTGAGTGTCTGGTGAGGTGAGTGGCTACGGCACGCCGTAGCGTAGGATTGTCACTCTAATTAGGAATATTTCATTCTAAAATACTGTTTTTGAAAACTCTTGTGGGTTCTTTTTACTCTACGGTTGAGTTAAATTTTTTTTAGAAATAAGAGTCATTTTTATAAATGTATTTTGAGTCGATAAATTCTGAGTAGTTCAATTGAAATTGTTTTTACAAATAGTTTGCGCGTGTGTGTCCGCACGACTAGCATGTGGGATGGGATAGTTTATTAGCTAAAAGTGAAGTAATTTTCTTATTCTAGTGAAATACTATTGCGCTCGTTTAAGCCATTTTTCAAGTTTGTCTCGGTGTATCCTCAAGGTGACCTGAAATTATCTAAAAGATTACTAAAAAATAGAAATAGGGAGCTGTCATTTTATGGCACGCTCGTGTGAGAGATATAATTAGGTTTACTGTACTACTTAACAAGAAATTTATGGAAAATTATGCTGTTGAAGAGAATCGCTGAAGGGAGTTATACCACAAATACAATCCGTTACATAAAGTAAACACCCCGAATAGAATATCTCCAAATGTTCATGTTTCTTGGAATGCACTGTACTCTACTGTGCTTTCATTATATCATAGGTCACATCACTGAAATTCGGTCGCAAACAACAAAGGATTAATATTTTAATCGCTTACAACTTCATCAAACGTTCGATTGAGTTTTAGCGAATGCCTTACATTTATATAGCTACGGCAATTTTTCCCAGGAATTAATAATATTTTTAAAGAACGACGGGACTTCGGTTCACAAATGATCTTAGATTAATTTCATCTAAATACCGACAAATTTCATTGAACTACTGACACAAATCAGCTTTGGTTTTCTGACTAAAATAACATGAAAATTTACGTTTCATTCTACTCACAGTTGCATATGATTTTATATTTTAAAGACTAAAATTACCAGCGATTTTCTCGCCCAAATGATTTTAGATTCTTTTCCTTTAATTTTCTCCAAATTCCTCTCGACATTTGAGTTAAATTAAATACTGCAAAGATTCCTCATTGATTATACTGCGTAAATGCCATTAAAATTTCTTTCTCAGAGTACCTTGTACTTTTCTTTAGTTTTTGTCTAATAAATAGCCTCAACTTTCAGTCTCAAAATACTTCAAAATTCCCTTGATTATAAGGAACAAATGGCAACAAACTCTCAAACTTACAACACGCGTATCTCAAATAGCCCTCAATTTTCTCGCACGAATTACATGAGAGTTGCGTTCAGATTTTCCCATGCAAAGTGCCTCAAAAATTCGAATAATTCTCATTTCCCACAGCCACCAACTCGGTCACACGGGACCGGGAAGGCTGCGATCGCCGTCACGTGACCGAGCGCCGCACCGCCACCCACCGCCGTCGCTGCAGGCGGCGCGCTGCTGCAACTGAGCAAATTGGGTCTCCGAGACGAATATTTAAACAAGACACAAGCAGAGCAAACTTGGCAATGCTCACTTCCCACTGCAAGTGTCTAGAGAAATTGTTGGTATTTTATCGGTGTTAATGGTCACTCTAAGGAACCCGGATTCAAGACCTTGTGGAAATCAACTGCTCAGTGTGAAGCTTTGATTACTAATAAGTTTGTGTAACAAACTGCAGCAATGAGGATGGATGATTATCTCGGAGTATCGAGAGGCTCATCTCTCGTATATTATGGTCCATCGACAATTCACACGACTCTTTTATACTACATATTTCAGATGGAGTCTGCCCATACAATAAATGTGTGAGCAGACATAATTTTATACATTAGGTTGCTGAGCAAGTATGTATAATATATGCAGGGTAACTATACATGGTACAGTTACATAGTACGTGCAGTGGTCATACATGTATAAGTATACAGAGCTGAATGGAGATTAAACTTATTTGTGTAAGAATCTATCCCTGCAATTGATGGCAGCTCAGGAATGTTTGGAATGCATGTTCTTCACATGGTTTTAAAGAGAATAATTTTATTTTTGTGATTATTTAGTCGCACGCCATTTATAATCAGCTACATGTTCGCTGTATTTTTAGCCATCTGCTTCCATCAGAAGACAATTTGTTGTTCTTCTTGTCAGGTGAGCTCCGTCTGATTGTTTTGTTGCTAGAAATCAATGCGAATCCATGAATCTCAGATTCTAAAATGTCAGCGCATAAGCCATATACGTAATTCCTTATAAGGAACCATCCAAATAGCAGTCGTAGTTTTAGCAGTCAATCGACAACATATAGCACATCGATCTACAGTGACTGTTTCTTGCTGTAAATACCCATAAGAAGAATTCAATTTAAGACGTATGTAGGTGTGACAGGTGGGCTCATTGCAACCACCTTGTCAGTCCATAGCAACCAGAGCAACCACCACGATCACTCTTAGCAACGACTCTGATTTTGATAGCGTGTAGATTTTAGAAACTTATTTGCTAGTGCTCCAAGAACCTCATTCTCATTAGAAGTGGGAGAGGCGTGTACACAAAGGTATCGTCTGTACAGCCGCGAAGAGTTATTAAAAATACACTCAAAATTAACAGAACTCTTTCACCGAACAAAGTGAAAGGCTCGTTTCCCCGCAGCCATCGTGACGTTTACTTCATGTAACAATTTATTCAAGTGTTATAATTTCAAAGACAGGGAACAATTAGACGAGATCTCAATTGTAACAATTAACGATTTGATTGTCAATCTATAGACAACGTGAGCGTCACTGGAGCAATTACTGGCAGCACCAAATCTGATATTCAACCAATTATTTATAAACCAGCTCCGGTGTTGATTAAACCTTGTCCTGATAAATAAATATTATGTAATCTTTTTTATAATTAAGTGTTACGCTTTTCACTAATTA
>JACJUY010013355.1:3785-19957 GCA_014220935.1 Platorchestia sp. MABIK | reverse complement strand
CGGTGAGTGTTTCGGTGAGTGTTTCGGTGAGTGTTTCGGTGAGTGTTTCGGTGAGTGTTTCGGTGAGTGTTTCGGTGAGTGTTTCGGTGAGTGTTTCGGTGAGTGTTTCGGTGAGTGTTTCGGTGAGTATTCGTTAATTATGAAATTATTCGACAAACTGAATGATGTCAGAGCTCTTTTAAATCATTTCGTAAATAGTTTTCAATTTCGGAGCCAAATTAATCGTTTCTATAATGAAACTTAATAGCTTTGTATCGACTTCCCTGCCTCTCAAAAAAACTGGTTTCCAGGATCTATGCCTACTCTGCTACGTAAACACGTTTTGTTGACTTTCATTTCCTGAGGAGGTTGACGGCACCTCGAGCTGACCTTTAAAATTTGCAATAATTTAACTTCAGAAGTGAGCGAAAAAACGTGCTGATTAATTTTATTGCATTAAATTCTATAGCCTCTCAAGATAGTACGTGATGATATGATCAAATGTTATTTGATTTTCTAAGAAAGAAATAATGAAGTAAAAATAAAATAGTTTCAACAAGGTTGAATTGCATTAAAAATATCGTGAATAAAATACACTAAAGAAATAGTCAAACATATTCATGTGAACACAATTTGATTAGCAGACTACATCAGCGTACGATATTTACCATTTTTGGTTTTTTCATTGGAGAGAATTTAAAAATTTAAAATTTGTTCCAGGTGGCCGAAAAGAAAAAGAAACAAGAAATGGCCTCTAATTGTACGCCGAGCTCACCAACAACTGAGGAAAGTCTCTCAACATTGTTCAGTAACCTTGTCATTATGGAAGAAAACGATATATCAACAATCCATGAAAACTCGCCGAATACCACATCTGCAACCGGCGCTGTAACGAGTGAAGTAACTGTCGAAGCTAGTGGTGAACCAATGACCTCAAAGTCCAAAAAGAGAAGGTTGAGGAAAAAGATAAAAGTACAAACAGAATTACAGGCTTACGAACAAATGGAATACTACGAGCAATCTTTTACTCCATTTAACTTCGCCATTCAAGAGGCACATGAAAATATCCCGGGAGACAATATGAGTCACACTTATCAATTAGAAACATCGAATTTTAGAACGAATTCCTTCGAAGCTCAACGCCCTATCCCAGGTCAACAATTTGGCAACATTGTGTCTCCGTCAGCATCGAATTTCAATTTTGCAACACAACACAACTACGCAATTTCACCAGCTCGCGCACCTCCAAATTACTCTCTCCCGTGCCACTCTGACCGCAACTTTTCACCAGCTGGCCTTGTGTACACATCTGCCATGAGACCCACGTGCACCTTATCAACAGCTTACTCTACCCTCAAATCAGACCACTCTCATGCAAATGGCTCCTTCATCCCTGTGCCATATTATTACGCAAACGGCTACGTTTCTGGTGAGGGCCAGCTTCCTAGCGGGGCAAATTTATCGCCCCACTGTAACGCAACAGTTGATCTAAGGCAAGCCCCAGCAAATCCCTTCCCCCTATACAATGTCATGCCCGTCGATTTAGCGCAAGTACCAACTGTCTTCCTCCAGTACAATGTCAGAACCTTCGATTCCACACAAGCTCCTGAAAATATCTACCCCCAATACTACTGCCCAGCTGTCAATTCAATACAAGTTCCGTCGAATTTCTACCCCCAATACTACGGCCCAGCTGTCAATTCAATGCAAGCTCCGTCGAATTACTACCCCCAATACTACGGCCCAGCTGTCAATTCAATGCAAGCTCCGTCGAATTTCTACCCCCAATACTACGGCCCAGCTGTCAATTCAATGCAAGCTCCGTCGAATTTCTTCCCCCAATACTACGGCACAGTTGTCAATCCAATGCAAGCTCCGTCGAGTTTCTTCCCTCAATACTACGGCATAGCCATGAATACAACACAAGCTCCGTCGAATTTCTTCCCTCAATACAACGCATTAGCCGTCAATTCAACGCATGCTCCGTCAAATACCTTCCCTCAATTCGATGCAACAACCTTCGATTCAACGCCAGCTCCTGCGAGTACCTTCCCTCAGTCAGACGCCCAAGCCGTCAATTCAACACCAGCTCCTACGAGTATCTTCCCTCAATCAGACGCCCAAGCCGTTGATTCAACGCCAGCTCCGGCAGATGTTCACTCCCAAGACGACGCCCGAACGTTCGTTTCAACGCTAACAGAGCAGAAAGAAGGAAAAGTGTATGACCAATAATGGTTCAAAAAATTGTTTTTTTTAAATGTTTTAACATAAAGATCTTTTATTTGTAGACGTACATGGGCGTCGTAACAGCCCATTCAATGATTGTTTAAAAGATTAAGAGAATAACGTGACAAAATATTTTCAGTGTTTTTGTTCCAGTGTGTAATGTATTCCCGTCACTAGTTTTTTACGTTTAATAGTTATAAATACCTGTAATGATAAAAAATCTAACGACAATGAGACATTGAGATAAAATGTTCCTGACAGTCTTCACTTAACCTTTAAAAATGAACTTCAGCTTCTGTTATATCAGAGAAAAATGTTGAAAGTATGTGTGGAAGAACAGCACATGCCTCATTGAAAATACTTTTTGAGGTAGTAACAATGAAGGAAACTTCAATTCAGATTTAATTTGGTTTCTGGAACATCAGATTTGATTTCAATACATGTGGAGGACTGACGAGCTTCAATGTGTAAGCGCACAGCGTCGCTTCGCGCAGGCAGCTTGAGTGCAAGGGTCCCGGACAGAGATGTCACTAATTGTTTCGGGCCACGCCGACGTGAAGACCAACGGCTGCACATATGCGTAAAAAATTTTTGATTTGGTAAATAATTATAAGATCTAGTTATGAGGTTCTGTGGAAAATTGTATTGAAGAAAAACATTGCACATGCCGAGCTCTTGAACTTAGACTTCTCAACTTCTCAAGCTGACCGTCGACTAACCTCCGAAGATCTCCAAGCGTTTCAGAAGATTGGAACGTAAAGGGCTGAAGAGCAGCGCCGAATGCAGTGCATAACTCTTTGTAGTGGCTCCTTACTGGCCAATTGTTTCCCAACGTGACGAAAGGGTGGATTTCGAGCGTTCCCTGGATTGAGAAGCTTATTCGGCGCGTCTTTACGGTGGGTGGATTCGTTGATCTTAGTTGCCAGGAAGTCAGAGTGAAACGGACCTAAGTCAGTTTAGACAAATTTTTATTGGATACAACGTCTGAACAAGGCTCAAACCATGGCATATCCATCTCGGTAGAAAAACTCAACAGTACTGGAATAACGTAACGTTTAGAGGGTAGTTCAAACTTATAAATCGATATTTCTGGCTTGTTGGCGTGGGCACATTGAAGCCGTTAGAATATAGAGGTTCGTTTAAAGTTAGGACTCCTATTAATGAGTACAACTTGAGATACCACTATCTGAAAGTCAGAAATAGACGAAGCATTAATTTTTTAATACACCAGGTGCCACCATCGTAACCTAATTTTCTACGTTTTCATCCGAGTCATGGATGTCGCTCGTAAGGTGTTAGACGCATCTGACCACTTCCAATAGGTTTTCAACGCATCAAATTTTTATATCCAGTAAATGCCGTTTGATCTATACCCGAAAGAATGAGCCGTGCCATGACATTAGAGTTCACATAGAAAATAGATTTTCTGAGGAAGGTAGAGCAGAACATGGTAAATGCCAGTTTACGATCAACATGTTCATTACAAGCACTATCTTCAATTCATCATAATTTTTGTTTCACACGTTTCTTGTGTTGGCTTAAAGTGAATTTCAATTTTCAATTCAAATTTAAAGCCAATTGTAGTTAGCAATTTTGAAAATATCAAGCATTAAATGAATCGCTCTTTAATTTAGTTTTCATTGAGTATTCATAAAAATTGAGTTAGACTACAGGGTGGTCAGCAGAATTAGGAAAATCCGCTCAGTGACCACCGGTGGGTCTGTCCGCAGGAAACGTATCAAGTAGTGCAATATTCCTTCCGTTTTCACATTTGCTATCAGAATATGATAAATATTGTACAGCGCGCAATCGCGAGCACTTTTAATAATCTGCGCTGCTTAAAGGATCTGTTACATTTTGAAGTACTTCTGAAGAGGGTCTTTCATTGGGAAGCAAGATGGTGTAACTATACCGTTTGTCTAAAAATTTGGCTTGCATTTGGAAAAGTTTCTCATGGTCGAGGAATAAATTTAGCCCGGAAACAAACGCAGGTATGTAGATGTGCAAGATTTTCTACACTTTTACAGGAGTAAAAACCATTTACTTTTAGATTCACGTTTATTCTTACTTGGCTAAAATGGCCGTGAATGCAGAATATTTATTTTCTGGGATTATTTTAGGAGCTACTCGTTTGTTACTTCTAAGTCATTTTATTTAGATGTGTAAAGAACAATGTTCAAAAAGAGCTCAAGCTGCTATTCAAAGGGGCACATTGACAATTAGTTCATGAGGGTCGGAAAATATGCTAATAAGCAGCAACAGCAGACGTCGAACGCGCAGTCAAAATGCGCAGCCTGAACACACCGATATGCAAATGGAAGAGTAAAATAGTACAAGTTTTTTGGTAAATTAACCACTTGAAAAGGTATTTAATTATATAAATTTTTATGAATTTGGACACGCAAATGACCACGAAAACGCGCCCCACAGTAGCATCAGCCACTCCTAAAGTAGCAGCAGAGGCGGAACGGAACCTCGGCTGGGGCGCTACCAGAGCCGACCACAGCAGCCCCTGGGGTGTGCAGCAGCACCTACGCCGGCTGCAGTTACGGTCGAAGGAGAGACTGTCATGAGAAAGTAACCGCAAAAATTACCTCGGGTCACGACACAGAAGTAATGACAATGAGAATGTCGGAACACCGAACCCATATACACAAAAACCGAGCTCCACTCACCCAAGTTAGATTCCTAGTGTGCCACTAGGCCACTTTAAGAGGTCTTTTAGAGAAAAAAGATAAAAGCTGTGGAAGGGTGTTTATGCAGATACAGATAACAGTAATTGAAGCGTCTTAGAAGGGAGCGAATTAGGCTCATAGGATAATATATCGGTTACATGTCAAACTCCTGGAGCACTTTTGCAGTCCCTCCGAATTACGAGGAATTTTACCGTTCATATTTATTTTTGTTAAGAACTTCGTAATCTGAACTTGTATTTCAAACTGACCTGATCTCCCTTCGAGCGAGCTATCATGTTGGAAATCGGCTATTTTAATTTTTTATATTTAATTTAATAACCCGAACACTGTTAAGAAAATAACCCCAAAATCGAAAAAAAATGAAATTCACAGACTCACACGCACACGAACTTGAAAGCAGTACGAAAAATGGTAGCAGCGAGGTAGAACAATTGCGAGACTACATAGCTACCAAAGCGACTATGTAAGGCCACAAAGCGAGCAATTATGGTGTCCGTCAGATGCTGCATATTCAATGCTCTCAACACTTTGACTGCGACGTGCGCCACTGGTGGTACACGGTGGTAATTTTTTATAATGCAACTGACAGACCAGTAGTCGCAAATTCAATTTTCATAAATACATAAAGCTAAATAAAGGAACGATCCAGTTCATGTTTGGTATTTTCTAAATAGTTTACTACGATTGACTTTAAATTTGAGTTTGGCATTCAACCTAATATTTATTTGTCGCAGTCAAAGGGCTAAGTAAATTGTTAAATGCCAATTCCACAATCATTAAAAATTTCTATCCCGCCATAGTTATTTGTCCCGCCATAAATTTCTACCTCCAAATCGGCGGCAAACTGAATACAGCGTAAGCGACGCCTGGCTTCCGTTCAATATATGATATTGAGAGCATGGGGAGAATTTTTCAGATGTTTCATCTTCTTTCTTTGAGATCTGAGGAAAGTTATAACTTGTGCAAAGACTGGATTTGTCCGGCCATGGTTAAATTCTTTAAAGATTAGTTCTGAAAATATTTAAAATGAACCTGTTGGTGTTCACGCTGTGCTAACAGTTGTGCTTTGATTTTGTTAATAGAGTCAAAACGTATTTTGTAGCATTAACAAGTTTTGACAACTTCGAGAACCTGGTCAGTTCAACAACGCTCTTTACTTGAAGAGTAACTTTGTCACATCTATAATTTTTTCAATGTCTACCCTCTTACAGAGACTTGCGTGGTCTTCATTTGACCCAGCAACGAAAGGTTCGCATCATCGGGCTTCCTTGCCGGTGGCACCGGAAACGACCGCAGACGTGCCGACATCGTCTCTCTGCCGTCTAGAAAAAGGTACATAGAGCCTGTGAAGTAGCTAGAACGTTAAATTTGCTTAATGCTAGTCATTCTGCTCATGTAGTCTGCGTGGTACTCGCCATCAGCTGTGAAACGATAAGAGATGGAATTGTTGGTAGTTGTGTTTTCTACCTTTTAATTTATTAATAACATGAATAACCAATTCTTCGTTCATTTCTCTTTTGCAGGATCATCGTCTTCATTGTAACCAAGCAAATTGATGCATTGAATGTCAAGAGAACTACAGAAGTTATTAAAGTGAGATCCACTGCATCAAATGATGCACGTGAAACATCGTCGTCAGCTTGTACTGTTATCACATCCACGTCAACTGCGAGTTCTTGAAAAGTGTCTAACATTTCAGCGTCTCATCATTTGCCAATAAAATAGATGAAAAATCACTTCTTTTAAAGGAAACAAGAAAATTGTGAGGTCTTGTAGCGCAAAATTCCTGGCACTTGGAGGATAATATAACATTATTCAGGTACTCAATTTCATGAATTGCTCTTTTCGTGTGGTAAAATGTTTTGGTTAGCATTGAACAGTAACGTTTTTCTTGTTGCTGACTCTGGTGTAATTTTTTATGTTAGAATTATTTGTGTCGGATATAAAATAAATTTGTGGCGTAGTCAAATATTTTCTTCCAGCTAGTTGCTTGGTATTCTATGGTTGATACGTAAGCACGAATAGATAGTTTTGAATAATGAATTCTTAGTATTAAAAACAGAATTATTTAAATCTGCTAATTTTGCTTCAATATTATTACCTCTCATTACAAATTCCTAAGCTTATATTTCAATGTAAGTGAGCTCTATCAAGAGCATTTTTCATCAATGCGTCACTGGCATTATATTTTTCTCCTTGTTTTTACACGCATCATCAAACTTAAATAACTTAAGTGGAATATATTTTCTTGTTTTTCTTTCAATCCTTTGTTAGATAACTGACACCGGAATCACGATGGCAATGTATGTTAACCAACTGAAAATCTTCTTGGTAACACATCAAAACAACTGGTTTTATTCATCGTTATTGGAATAGAACATTTTTATTTCCCCTCAAATTTAAACGGTTACTTGTATCAACTGGGTCTCAATTTCCTTGGGGGACCAAAACCCGTGAATGTTCAATTTAACTTTTCAATTTTCAGGCGATGTTTATCCACAGGTTCCTTAGTAATAAAGTTTTTCGACGTCATCCATCTCTGCTCGCCATAGCCGTGTGTGTATAGGACCTGACTCCGTGCGGGGAGACCCGGGTTCGAGTCTCGGCGCTGGTGGCGATTTTCTCTGTTGGGTATGGGAGAAAAATTCTAAGCACAATACCCCTCTCTACCCAGGTGTCTGAAATGGGTACCGGTCTTTGACCGGGGGAAAGCGTCATGGCGTCTTGGTGTTAGTTCTAAGGCATTTGAAAACCAATGTAAAAGGTGATATGTGTCATGCTTCAATTGGAAATAAAGCATCCGTAGATGCCGATGTTGTTGTATCAGTACCCTCACTGAAATTGAAGGGCCTGTTGTCCAATATCCGAGTAGTACAACTAGGTCGATTTCCAATGTCATCAGTTTGAGAATGAAGAATTGGTGTAAGTTACAACTTGTTAAATTGCATTGTATTTGCTCGATAATTACGTTCAATATAAAACGTGCAGTAAGAGGAGGAGGGAAGAAGTATTCGTACACGTGGTAAATTTCATATCTATTTGAGAGCATTAGCTTACCAAGTTTTTTATATTAACTACGTATGAGTGCATGCTTTCAAAGTATTGAAATGAAATTGAATTATTTTTATTTAACAGAAACTCGCAACCGATTCATTTCAGAAAGTGATAGTAGTTCACATGGACATAAATTGGCTGCGTAATGACACGGTCGTAAATTATTCCTTTCTTATTGCCAAATCCTTGCTGTGTTTTTACTTTTTATACTTTTTCACACTTTTCTCGAAGAACGAGGTTTGTCTAACAAGCAATATAGCTTCTTCGATGGATTGAAATCCTTAAGATGGAGTAACTAAAGTTATGCTGCCCTAGCGGAGTGTGCTCGAGTCGCCATAATATATCAATGTTTTAACTGTGTCAGCAGAACGAATGATGCACGAACACCAACTACTACGTATCCGCCAATCTTTAAGTTCTAGCCCTGGGCCTAAAATTATCTTCGCAGTATGAATATCCTAATATAATAATCTGAAATTTTAATATCGTGCATGGCGAATGCCCCGATATCGTAATACATTATTGCGTCGAAAAATCTAATGAGGTCGCTCTATTTTTATTATTGTTTGTGGTTGCTTTCCCGCCGAGGTCGCCAGCTAATAGCAAATGAGGACCCCTTCGCAGATCGCTCGAGATTCAACAGAAGGCTGTACGTTTAGTGACAGAATTTTTACGTAATTTTCGGGATTCATTTTACAGTTTAACTATTTTACGAACACATTTCCCCGATAGACGCCCCAAATCGTGACACTACCACCAACATACCTCACACTCGGTACGGTGTTCTTCGATAAGAAGGCATCGTCATTGTTTTCCACACTTAAGTTCGATAATTATGACCAAAAAACTCAATTTTAGTGTAGTCTGTCCGTGATACCCTTCTGCAATAGGAATTTATTTTCTTTGCGTTCACGTTCTCTAGCAAATTTCAACCTCACATCTCTTGGTCGTTTCAATAGGTTTGGGGTTTCCTTAAGGGTTCGTGACTTTGGACTGTCCCTCTGAATTTCATTACTTTTCATTGGATGAATTATCCTCATGATCGCAAATCATCTTGCAGCTCCTAAAGATCAACACTTTGATTGAGTTGAATCGGGCGTCCTAATTTTCTCGGTCTTTGAGAACTCTTCTACGAAGCACCCGTTTTTTTTAGGTTTTCAACTGCTGCGTTTTTCTAGCCTTGCAATGAATGAATTACTGGTAATAAAGGAAAATCCCAATCTTAATAGATCTTCCTGTAACTCTTTCCGTTCTTCCCGAGCGTGTCAAACTGTTGTTTATGAGAGCCGTTTGTTTAATTATTCCAATGATTGAAACTTCCTCGTGCAATCAGCAATTACAAAGTGTTCAGGTTTCGATTGCAAAGTTAACCGTGAGTAGCGATATCATTGGACCTTTCTAGAATACTCTGCTTTAAAATATTGCTCCTATCTGAAGTGTCCCAATTTAAAAGTATCATTGTGCAATCATTTTCTTCTCCCTATAAAATAAATTCATAGTTTTCTTAGGTTCAAACGCTTTAACTTCAGTACATTGAAAAAAGTTTGTACTTTTATACAGCAATAAAAATAATTTAGCTAATACTCTTAAATAAATACTCACTTAAGTACTCTCTTCCCCGCTGCTAGCTCACTTCGATCAGTACGACAGATGGAGGTAAACTGAAATCTGAACGTGGAATTTAAGCGTCAGCGAACATTCTGTACAATCGTTCAAAAAGGAGAGTTATCCCGTACACGCTGCTTCTCCAGCAACTGCCCCTTTATAATCTGGTTCTGACCTAGGGACCGCCACCCACTGTTTGGCGTCTCAAAGTTTCCCCTACCCTCCTCTTAGTTCCAATCACGAGGTTCGTTTCGCTGCTGCTGCTGCTGCTGCTGCTGCTGCTGCTGCTGCTCGGATTATCCATTTGGCTGGTAATATTTTGAACTATTCGAATAGACCACTTTTTTTTAAATGTACTGAGCACGGATGCCAGCTTGCCCAAGTGTAGTAAGTTCATCTCACGGAGACCTCAATAAACGTTTCCTATCCTAACACGCTGCCGGTCAGCAGCTGTAAATTTACACTTTAGAGTAAGTAAGTAAACTCATTTAACGACAGCTTCGGTCCAGGACTATTTAGCTGTCGCTTTGGCAGTGTGCCAAAGTTTCAAAACATATATTTTTAGGGGATCATTGCATTGTATACGTCGTGATCTTGAATTCTGTCCATAATTTCCGGATATAGCTTAGTTGACGAGGTTTTACCAGTAATTAGGTCGTAAACAGCGTTTTCGTTGCGTTTTGTAAACAAAAACCTGTTATTTTAACAACAGGGAAGCCTACCTAACCGTTAGCTAGGGCCCTCACATTGTCCCCCTGTGAGCGCTAATTCCCATAGATACAATAGTTGTATCCCCCTGAGGGGGGAGGTAAATATTTTTTACCCTCTCATACTGAGAACACCATCCAGGAAAAGCTACATGTTGACTGTTTGAATTGATACTTTTGGCAGGTAACCTTTTTTTTTAATTAGGAATTTGCTACATATTTCTGAACTTTCAATTAGCATCGCTAATCTTTTGATTCCAAAACATTATTTTATGATGTCCATGATACCTTCTGAGGTGGTTATAATGAAAAAAACCTTAGTTCAGATTGAACTTGGTTTTGAAAAAAACATTTTCTGATTTCATGCACGAGGAGTATTTACGAGTTAGAACGTGGTAAGTGCATAATAAGTCAACTCCGCACAAGCATCGCTAGCGCTCAGGTCACGGACATTGGAATTAGGGTTTGCATCCCGGGTGATTTGGGGCTGAAATTTCCCGGTCTGGGAATTCTTTTTTTCTCGGGATTTTAAATAGCAGATTTATATATCAAGATATTAGTGAGAAAATAACTTAAAATCAGGCTGTTTAATATGATTAATCACTCGGAGAGCTCAAGATAGGACTTCGGTGTTTTAGTATTAATGCAATTTACATCACTACACAGTGTAGTCTACACTATATCATAAAATAGTTCAATTATTTCATCGGAATATATTTTGCGGTTTTGCAGGAATAAAAGAATAGACTGTTAAAGATACGATGGCAACGGCCGACGTTGTAAAAATTAAAGCCTTTGTGTGGCGATACTTTGTTAAAGATGCAACTGGAGAAAGTGCCAAGTGAATAAAGTGCAGCAAGAGTTTACTTTACAAAGGCTGGTCTACCAGCGATTTGCTACGTCATCTACAGAGTAAACACAACATAGTGAAGCCTGAAACTGCAGACCCAGTTGCGTCAATTAGTAGCCGAGAAAAAAGAATTCGTATTGGAACAAACCGCCCTCATGCAAGGGAGAGCAGTAGTGAAAGCACTTACCATAAAAAAGGTGCATCAAAGTAAAGGTGCATCAAAGTACTCTGGAAGAACAAGTGACCAAGCGTGTAGCAGTTGATGGCGTGCCAGAAAATACAGTTACAAAAAGTGAATTCATTGGAGAACCTGTCAAATAAAGGCTTTTCGCTCCCTAAATCGCTAAGTACTGCGATGGGCATGGGCAACAAATTACAAAAGCATAAATGTAAAATTTAAAAAATCCCGTGAATTCCCGGGATTGTCTTTCTGAAATCCCGGGATTTTCATTTAGTCCCGGGATTACAAACCCTGATTGGAATTCCTCGCCATTTCGAGCTACATCGACGTGGAAACGGGTTACGTCAACATCGGCTAGATGCACACGCGTGAACAATGAAGACCTAAGAACTATACGCAGTTATAAGATCTTCTAGTAATAAAGTTATGTTAATTAATCTTAGCGAAGAGCAAAATTGCTCATGCAAAGCTCTCTAATTTCGGCTTATAAATGTCACAAGCTGACTATCGACTTGCCTCCGAAGAGCCCCATGCGTTCCAGATAGTTGTGACGTGGTTGGTGGAAGAGCAGCGATTATTTCAATTTATGACTCTATCGTTGCTCTTGTCTGGCCTGCAATTTCCCCAACGGGACCTAAGGGTAGATCCCGAGCGACCATCTACAGTTGGGTCCAACGAGAGTAACTCAGAGGGTTTCAGCAAACCGATATCGTTCCGAAGTAGGTCTAATATTAGACGTTGAAAAGAACGCAGAGGCTCCTCGTGAAGAACGTCGATGAACGTAGCATAGGGGGACGATTCTCTATTGCCATACCTGAAAAAAAAAATCTGGATTTAAGAACTTTGGAGAGCGTTATAAGGATGCATTCTCACAGACGACTGGAGCTAAATGGGGTTTCATGTTGATGAAGGAATAAGAAATGATTCGTTGCCGTTTTCTTTGTGAGAGAAGGTTTCATGTGACTCTGGGAGATGCTTGTAAATTGGTGAGCGATTTAAAATCTAAACAATTCCACCATTTGATGCTTATTAGGTTTAAACTAAACAATGAATAAAGCACATGCAAAAACTTTTCTACATCCGGAGTTTGTGTTAGCTTCCCGATTCAAAACAGCCAAGTCAACGAAAATGGCTAGTTTTCCTTTTGCCTCCATTTTTCATAAATGTATTATTGAACTCGAAGAGAACAAAGATGGGCTGCATGTAGTTTGAAACTGGATGATTATAATCTATAAAATTTCTCTCAAGATGGCTTCCATCTGTCGATATTTCTCGCTTCAATGGATAGACTTGCAGAAGGAAATCAAAGTCATACTGCACCAAGGTTCAAGATGGGCTAATGAGAAGTGAAAATCAATTTAACTTCTTCAAATTATTCGTCAAAGTTGGGGAGTAATAGTAAAATAGGACATAGATTGAAGTTTCGAAGCATTTTTACCTTCGCGTATCCATTTATCTCATCATTGCACTACCTCGTTTCGTTGATCGCTGTAACGCTTTCTTCGCATTTAAATTCACAGGTAGAATACTCTTGAATAAACCCTTTGTTAGGACCTTCAACATCCGGAAAATCGGGCTGCTAGTGCGCTGCTTTCCAAATTTCAAAATTTGAAACCGTAGCCGTAGAGTTTAAGTGTGAACACTTTTCTAAGTTTCAATCACCGATCCTCCCTTAGGTGACGCGTGCCCAGGCATTGCATTCCCACACTGGAGTGTGAAAGACAATCGTGGCATGGTATTGGGACCCATAACGATGCTTTGTTACCGAGATTTAAAAAGTGGAAATTTATAAATGCGTCTGTCGAGGGCTAGCATGTCGATCGATTTTTTATACCATTTCGACAGGAAAATCGATGCGTCGATTTTCCGTCAAATTTTTTTAGAACAGGAAGAATGCGCTCTTCATTACACGTGTAGCTTTGTTCAGGTGAATAAGCAATAAACAACGACTAACCAGAATATAATACGACCAAATACGTTGAATAAGTTTGAAGCTACTTACCCTGAAACCCCGGTATTCAAACTCCAGTTCCATAACTTCGAACCTTAAATAAAATAACCATGGTAGATCATTATGATTCAGGGTCTCTACAAAGTCTCTACATGCCAGCATTCAGACCACCAATCTCGATAACGACTACGGTCATACCTCGTTTAAAATTCAGTCATATTCACATGAAAAATTCGGTAAAGTTGTTTCGAGTAGGTAAGCGTAGTAAGTACCAGAGAAATTCCATCTAGATATCAAAATATGTACTAAAACTTGGTGGATTCCACCAAGTTTTAGTACATATTTTGATATCTAGATGGAATTTCTCTGGTACTTACTACGCTTACCTACTCGAAACAACTACACCAAGTTTTAGTACATATTTTGATATCTAGATGGAATTTCTCTGGTACTTGCTACGCTTACCTACTCGAAACAACTTTACCGAATTTTTCATGTGAATATGACTGAATTTTAAACGAGGTATGACCGTAGTCGTTATCGAGATTGGTGGTCTGAATGCTGGCATGTAGAGACTTTGCTTACAAGTCTTCTTTTGCCATCTAGATATTTCAACATATGAATAAATTATATCAGCGTCGAGCTTTCAACGAACCTATAAAACTTCAAGCAAGAAGGAAAAAAATTTTGTTCTTTTAAAAGCTGTCAAACACAACGAGGACCAGAGACACGCGGAATTCGATGCTCTAATGCTGCAATATATCAACAAATTTCGTTCAACTTCTGAATTAGGGAAGAAGTACGAAAGTCCACGCATTATGGGTGTATTATGCACACTTAAATACGATCTAAGTTTATGGCGTAATATTCAGAGTCAGGAATCTAAGAAGTTCAAGTAATTGTCTGGAATGAAATATTTCGACAGTGAACCTAGTAACCATTTCCAGTAGTAAAAGCCTTTCTGGCGGTTTCTGCAGCAATGAGTGGTTACATGGTGTCCATTTAATTCTTCGAGAGTAGGAATTATGAAAGTATTCATCAGAGTTGGTTCGATTTTCACCAGGTTTATCATCAAAATGACAACCCACGTCAATTTCCGACTAATACCATGCAAAAGATTGCAATGTTAACAAGACAACCCTTCACGCATGTGTCTGCGTGACCGATCTAGAGTACCTCTGCTCTCATATTTCGATAAAAAATGTTCACCAGTAATGTTACGTTAGGCTGGGCAACGTTAGCCGAGGTCAGTACGCAACAATACAGAGGTGATTTACGTTTGAATATCCTACATACACAAAGGCAGTTGTGTGCCAAGCCGGTTCGATTTGAAGACGAATGAATGCATATCTGTACATGTATAGTATACATGTATACCATACATACATTTACTTTTATTCCTCGAAATACATTGGCATGTGTTTCTGTATAATTTTACGAAAACGAACGCTTGCTAACTTGAAAATATTGCAACACCACGGGGCTCCTCGAAATGAGGATTTCTCAGGGCTAAAGTTTCGTTAAGAGACCGCACGTGCTAAAACACGAGCCCTTTTCTGCAACAGCCCTTCCCAGTCTAGGTGTTGAATGGGTGAAATACAAACGTATTTAAGTAAGGTTTCGTGCACATCGACACGTTTCGTTGAATATCCTTCACCTAGAGTACCAAATTAATTTCCTTGTTTTAACTAAATTTCAATTCTCTCACTATTAGAAAAGTTTCAAAATCTTCACTCAAGAACTATTTCTTCCATGAAGGCCCACGTACTTCATCCGCCATCTAGCCCCATAATTTGGATAGGTATACACGTCTGAACCCAGTCTAACATTTTCGCCGCTCACATGCATGTTTTTCGCCTCCCCAGTAATGAAATCATTAAGGAGGCGAAAACATGCACGCTCCGGCGAAAAAGTAAGACTGAGGAAGGAACACTAAGCCATGCTCGCGTAATGGCTGTGAATTATTGAATAAGCGAATTTGACTCAACCCCGTGAAAGAAATCTTCGATACAGTCACCGGAACTAATGCATGCAGGTTGTACAGTTCTGGCTCGGTTATGTGTGGAATTTGAGAGTGCACATTGAGTCTGTAATTTTTTTGTTGAAGGGTTCTCGTCTGGATTAAAATTGCTTCGCTCATTTTGAGTCTTTTGCAGGGTCGTTCATCGTGAATCATATAGGCGTTATTAACTGAGTTTTGTCTCGTCAGGACTGTATCATGCATTTTACTTGCATGTGCTTAGCTGTTTTTTACCTGGGCAATCCGTTGAGTGTTTTCCTAGATAAATTGTTTTTAATATCATTTAATTTAATTTGTACATAGTGGAGCACTGGCTTATGAAAATATAGTGGTTGAAATACTTGTCTCTCAGCGCTGGTTTCCAGTCTGAATAGGGAGTTTTTTAGATTTTGTCAAATGCTGTATTAGAGTATTCATTGTTAACGAAGGTTTTTTTAAGTGTTAAAATGTTTTCGTGAGAAGTTGCACGTTGAATGCTGTCTTGTATGTGCAGTGTATCTTTGCTTTAATTGAACTGTTTCAATACCTTTGTGGATATTTTCTCCTTGTATTCAGGCATATAATTATACATAAAATATATATATATACGTATATATGCCAATGTCTACTGTACAATGTGATAGTGAAACTATGGCCTGAAACGTGAAACGCTACGTCTAAAAAGTTAAACTTTTATTACATGTGCCTATTTCACGAATAAATTTTAAGACAAAGAGAATTTTTAACAGGTTTTTGAGGCCAGTCGGTGATTTCAACGAGTCGGTGGTAGTGAGACAGTCATTCATAAATCTGCAGTAGATACGGGACCATACATCCTGACATTTGTTGTCAACAGTGGTCGAATTGAAATTGGCAAAGGTTACTCCAAAAGATCTTCCCTTGCTAACCCCGTGTTTTTCACAG
>JACJUY010013354.1:6241-16590 GCA_014220935.1 Platorchestia sp. MABIK | reverse complement strand
TCACGCTATAGCAGCACCGGCGATATATGGCGGTAGACCTCACGCTACTGCAGCACCGGCCTTTCTTCGGCCTTGGCTGAGCCCTCCACTTGAGGGGGACCTTCAAGGCTAATTGTGCAACCCTCAGCATAGGAGTGTGTGATCGACGTTTTGGCTCAGTGTCCAGGCACACTGTGAGGTGCTACTGCACCGTCAGTGTGACTCTACACTGCTGTGTTAATGCAAGATTTATCGTCACTAGTGCACCCGGCCGTCAAAAAATTAAAGGATTAGATATCGGCAGGGCTTTCCCATGATTTGCCATGCTATTCTATGGCTTTGCTATACTTTCCTCAGTCTCAACTGCTGATATTCTATACAACCTAATCTGACCCACCAATACACGTGATGTTCACTCCGACTCTGAATCTGCGGGGTTAATGTACTGAAAACTACATAGTCTGCACGGCCCTTCAAAAATGAAGGAATTCAATACCTGTATTGAATAAATATTCCAGATGAGGATGACAAACAAATACATCCATCCTAACAGTACCCGTGATAAAAAATATTCTCGTACTTGTGCACTGGTGAAACTCGTATCACAGAGACGGTCGTTATAACTATCCTTATGAGCGTGACAGAGGAATAGAAGAAGCGGACTCCAAACAATAACCCAAGGGTGTTATTAGATAGTAGCAGGACCCGTGTAAATTCCACAGACAATGTCATTGTTAAGTTAGGTGGACCAGTGAAAAAATTCCGTCAACATTACCTGACAAATCATAGCCTAACAAATCCTAAACTTTTCATCCTAACCTTACAAAACCTATCCTAACCAAACCTAACCTGATAAAATGTCAAACATTCCAATACATGTAAGGCCATCTTTTAATGTTACACTGAGGAACTCGGGATCCATGATACAGCCCCCTCAGACGAAAGGTAACGATCCTATGTTTCTTAAGAAGCGGACACCAAACAAATATATTAACAAATATACAAATAAACACACACCGGCTAATATTAGATTAGATTGTGGAGTTGATGAAACTCGTATCACAGATACGCTCATCGCCTACTTTTGGCTGGTGGGTGTGACACATGGACGGACGGACGGACGCGCGGCTCTTATTACAGTATAATATATAAATATATACATAGATGGGGTAAATTGGCTTGAATAAATGGGTATCGATGGATCCATGTTCCTTCTATGTTCCTTCCATTAAGATTCCTTCCTTCCAGGATCCATGTTCCTTCCATTGAGATATAAATGATAAAACAAGATCTAAGTTGGCAGTCATTTCTCACGATAGAATATCAAGCAACACTGTGGTGCGCTCCGACATGATCAGCTGTTCACACATGAGTTTACTTATGTAGCATATCGCGTGAAGCCACTTGCTTCACTCCAGGCATTCAGGTGCAGGATTCTTCTCTCAAATCTTACTTGCATGATGAATGAAACTCGAACGTATGTGAGAGAGCTCGTAAATCTGAGCGTTGTCATCAAACTCGTTCTCCTAATTGACAGCTCTGAGCAACAGCAGGGCTGGCGAGGCTGTTAGCAATAATTTAAATGTTTTTGTTCACTCTGATTTCTGATCATTGAGAGGAAAACTACAAATCGTAAGATTATGAGTTTGATTTTCACACACAGTAGACTGAGAGGATTTTTTTTCCCGATAATCTCACAAGATATCAGGAGTGCTACATACTTTACGTAATGAAGAACATTGAAAATGTATTGTAGAGTAAAAATAGTATGACGTCATTCGTCCATAAATTTTCAAAGTTTATACGTATGAAATCTTTGGTGTTAATTTCAAAGTTTAAAACTTACACTCTGTAAAGTTACTGACTGTTTAATACTACCTAAATTTCAACTTTCTCAAACAAAGAATAAATTGTTTCTTGGTATCCTTGAAAGACATGGTGCTAGCCCCAAATCTGGCACCGCTATTGGCCTAACGACATGTCGCAATGGTGACGTCATAAATTTTGGTTGAAATGAAGTCGTTCTAATGGCTAGCCAAACAAGAGGAGGTGTATTTCGCCTCATAGAAATCACTCTACCATGTTTCCTCTACTGCGGTCCAGGGCACGGTAGAGGAAACAAGGTAGAGTCATTTCTATGGGAGAAAATCCACCATTTCTTGTTCGGCTAGCCAATAGAACGGCTTTATTTCAAACACACTTTATGACGTCACCAAAACGCCATGTCGTTGGGCCAATAATGGAGCCATATTTGGGAAGTAGCAGTGCTACCAGGTGCTATATGAGCGCTGCTATTGGTTCGTGACAGTGACGTCAGCAAATCCACATTGAGAACAAAAAAATGACTCGTTTGACCCTACCTTGTTTCCTGTACAGCGGTGCAGGGCTCGGCTGCTGGACCCTATGGCCGGAGCGTGGCGTGGCCTGCAGAGTAGATAAGAGGGGCAGGAGGGAAGGGAGGGTCGGCACGGCCTCCTGTAATTAGAGCACATCTGTCCAAACTGCTCTGGCCCCCGCACGTGACGAAGCTACAGCCAAAGAATCCTCTTACCTTATATTACTCGTGGTTTGTTTATTTATTTATACATTTGTTGGGTGTCCGCTTGTTGCGTGTGTCAGTGACGCTCACAAGGACGCTCAATGACCGTATCTGTGATACGAGTTCCACACCCGTGCACAAGTACAAGGATATTTCAATCGCGGGTATTATTGGGATGGATATATTTGTTTGGCGTCCACATTTGGGAAATTTATTCTAGGGAGTAAAAAATGAGTAGATGCTTTAATTTGTCAGAGTGCACTTCATCATTTAACTTTGACATCGATGAGCTAATCCTTCAGCGCGGTAGATTGGAGCAACAATAGAAGATACGAAGGATATGCAAAAAATTCATGGAATCAGACATCGTGAGAGAAATGTTGCGAAGGATAAGTTGGTTTCTGTCATTGAATATTAACTTTTTAGTGGTACTATTTGCGTTATTTTCTTATATCAACATCAGAATTATTTTGTCCATGTATGATGGATCAAAGTTAAGAAATAAGTTCTTTTATTACAATTAACACTTCATTAAAGATATATAAAAAGAGTTCAAAATAGTTTGACAATTATTCAAGAAAGGGTGAAATGAAACTTCGATATCTTTTCATGAGTTAATAAGCAATATTTACTATAATTATAATTTTGTATATGTAACAATTACTCTTAATTCATGTTGTTATACCATGCCAAAACTAATATGATCATTTATTTCAGTTGTTCAGCAAACTGCTGCAGTGGGCAAAATTTATCATTCACAAATAGTAGAGCAATCACTGACTATGACAATGATGTCATTGTGTTACGTGACATGAACTGAGCGTTGGGGTCCCAGGCAGCATTTGTGGTGCATGTGCATTATTTGGGAAGTCATTGATTGGATTAAAGTGGAGCGCGTGTGTGCTACACACGGTACAAGAAACAAGGTTGGGTCAAACCAGTCTTTATTTCGTCGACCGTGTGGCAATGGTGTCGTCATGGCAACGAACCCATAGCAGCGCTCATATTGCATCTGGCAACACTGCTAGCCACAAATCTGGCTCCGCTATTGGCCTAACGACATGTCGCAATGGTGACGTGGTAAAGTTTGTTAGAAATGTAATCGTTTTATTAGCTAGCCGAATAAGAGGAGATGTATTTTCTCCCATAGAAATGACCCTACCTTGTTTCCTCTACCGCGGTACCTACAGAATTTTTGATTAAAAGGATGATCACTGACCGTATCTGTGATACGAGTTTCACCAGTGCACAAGTACAAGAATATTTTAATGGCGGGTACTATTGGGATGGATATATTTGTTGGGCATCCACATCTGAAGGATTTTTGTGAGAAAATTATTGAATTCCGTCATTTCTGACAGACCTGTATTTTCATTATTACTATTATTATTTTTATTAAATAATTTCTCTTGCTTCGATAGGAGCAGCTTGAGTCGTGCGTCCCTTGTCGAATGCTCTCTAAAACCGTTGACACGAACATTGATATTAACATGAGTTCTTCGTACCTCGTCTCCTCGTTTCCTCGTGGAACAAAGACTTGACAAGGTCCGCTATTGATTTAAATTGAAGACAGCAGTCAGTGAATGCCAGGCGCGGCCAGTTTAGCACCAGTGCCAGAAATTTGTCCGGCCTGTCATACAAAATTGATACTCAACGTATACGTTAGAAATTCTCGTTTGATCAGCTCATGCAGCTTTTAAAGAGCATGATGTAAGTATGTAATGCTTCAGTAGCTCACTACAATTAAAATTGAAATTGGAACGAGGTGAAACATTCTATCGCAATTTTGTAATTCGTGATCACACTTGAACGAGCGAATTTTGAACATTAAAATTGAACATATTCAAACTTACTTCATGAGGTTATTTCCATTACACTTGAGGTTTGAAACTTCATCGACAAGCAAAATAGTTTCGATACTTTATAGAGAGACAATTTCTCAAAGTTTTTTCCTTTGTTGTTGAACATAAACTGTTTCTGCAATCTTGAGTCAATGAGTTCTCTGTAGTAAATGTATCCATTTATATCTACTACAATAATTCTCGCCGAAAGAGGAGTTTCTGAGTCAGTGTTGTTTGTACCTAAAGCCAATTCCTGGACACTCTAATGCGCAGGGTCTGCATGCTTGTCTGGGCCTGCTTCTCAATAAAAGTGGTTCTTGCTACCCTAAACCAGGAAACAGATCATGAGAAGACCTGCTTGCAACATTGGTGCTTAATAACGGTAGTACTTGCTACCATAAACCATGAAATAGATCATGAGAAGACCTGCTTGCTACATTGGGGCTTAATAACGGTAGTACTTGCTACCATAAACAATGAAATAGATCATGAGAAGACCTGCTTGCTACATTGGTGCTTAATAACGGTAGTACTTGCTACCATAAACCATGAAATAGATCATGAGAAGACCTGCTTGCTACATTGGTACCTAATAAAAGTGGTAATTACGACCAAAGATTCTGGACCACAATGTTGTGCCGGTGTGCTCGCTACCCCAGACCCAACTATTGAACGCTGTTGCGATATCACCTGCTCTATGAGGGCATGAAGAATCATAAGGCAGAACTTTTTCTTTAACTTTGGCACGTTCAAAGTCATCCTCATACTTCAATCCTTTACACTCTTCTCAACAGGAGAAGTTAAACCTCAACTTTTTTTTTTCATCAGCACAAGTGTCAGAAGTGTGGCAGAGGTGTACGGTGCCACTGACGGCTTCAAAAAACTGGCCCGTGTTTCTAGAACTTTGATTACAAGCCTTTTCTGTTCCGCCATGTACACGCAGGGTAAGAATGCAAAGTGGGAGAGGTAAAAATTGGCTAACCTTGAGTTTAGATAACCCTTAACTCACCTTAATATGAAGATAATCCTTAACTCACCTTAACATAAAGAACTCTTTCTAATCCTTGAGAGTTTGGTCTTAAGAGTGGCTTGTTTGTAAACTTTTTACCTCTTGTCTAATTTGTATCTCTACTTTCACTGTTTCTCATTTGCTTCTAGTTCTCTCACACGAGGCATTTATTCGTATCAACTGATGAATTCAGAACTGCTGTTGATAGATAATCTAACCACTGCACATAAACAGTGATCTGATACGTCTTGTAAAGCTGTTGATGCGTTCAATGCCAGAACGTCGGCTTGAAATGTTGTCCATCTTCCCGGAAATTTTGTGACACAAAAATGCTTCGCCTCGCCTACGCCGCAGTTCACGACGTCACTGTTGGCGACTCACGTTTGCTGAGTCAGCAGAATGATTCTCCAGTTTCATCGATGAGAACCTTGGACGAAATCGTCCGCTTTCAGTGTCAAACTCGGCAATATTTACCGAGACCTCAACGTGGTCTCTTTTGCAAAGCCCTGCTCTCTAATTCCAATAACGTAATCGCTGGAAATTTTCAGGTTGGTTCACGCGGTCGCATAAGAAATGTTTTAGTATAAATTCCTAGGAACGAGATGAGATTTTTCTACAAAACTTTTTCGTGGTGCTTGTTTTTCAAATTATTATCAATTCACATTTTCTTATGGTGTACTGTACCTCATTTTTTATCCATTTTTGGGCTAATGCCTACTTCATTGACGAAAGCCCTCAATGTTCATTTGTTCACAAAACATCGAGTACTCAATGAATTGATTTTAGTCCTTACAATATTGAAATCGACAACGAAACTTTAATTATTTCGTTCAATAACAGTGACGGCGACATCCAGTCGCATTCCCTCAGTGTTCTTCCACGTCACCGACTTTCTCGGCCTCAAAATATCAAAACAGACATCAAAAGATATTTCAAAGCATAAAATTAGCCTTCAATTTCTCGAAACTAATTGCACGCCATTCGAAAACCATGGTAGGGCTGCACTAATCTATTCTGTAGGTTTGACAATTTAGCCAATACAGAACAAAAGCACACGATTCAGCTAAAATATTGAACGTATTTTCACATCTGCTAGTACTGAGAAACCAGGCTACGCTCAGCGGTCGCTTCTGCAAATTCACAAATGACAGGGAAAAATTAACGCAGTGTCTGTTTCCTATAGTTTACCGTAGTTAGAGCTGTAAGTTTAGGATCACTTCCCAGCTCTACATCGCCCAAAGTGTCATTGGTGACTCTAATATGTGTTCAGCCCCATTCCATGTTTAGGACTGCTCGTGTGGACTTGAGTTCACAGCAGTAAAAATCTGCATTCCCACATCTGCGGTACTGTGCATGTTATCTAAAGCTGCTGTTTCTAAGTAGTGGTCACTAGCCACCAACTTAACTTTGGTTTCGCTCAGTGGAGTTCAGTATCGAAATTACTGCAGTAACGGAATTACTGATGTACCTCGCCATAATTGCTGCAGTGGAGGATCTGACGTCTGTGTCACTGCAGGAGCTGTCGAGTCACGATAGTGACACTAATGGGAGAGGCTTGAGCTCAGATATAGGATATTTTGAGCTTGAAATACCTTTAATGAATGCTGGGACATGAATATATTCACATTGTTAGATTCAATTTGTCGAAGTTTTCAAGACAATAACTGAAACTACAAAAAGTTAGATTCCATTTGTATTTTCAGAACATACTGTATCACAGTTGTTTTGTCTTTTTCTAACTTAGTGAATATTAACTTTAAAAACAACACGACATAAAATAACCATTCATCTTCACACGTTAGATCATACTAACATTTTTCCACTATCCTGCTTATCCTACACGAAAGACGGCAACTTGACGAACGTTGAGTATCACTGAGAAGAGAATGTGTTTCCGATAATACTTGAGGTCAACTTTACTCCGAATTCTATTTTCTTCTTCACCACTTGACCTCAAAGCTGGAACTGACTGACTTGAACTGGCATTTTTTTAAAGAAAGTGAAAGAATTATTTGAGTCAGTTTGACGTGAAAACTAAAGAATACAATGCATGTAGAACTGGATTGTTTTATGCTATAACATAGAAACCAGAGGCTATAGATACCATTATATAGATACCAGATGCCATAGATAGCATTACATCAATACCAGATGCCATAGATACCATTACATAGGTACCAGATGCCATAGATACCATTACATAGGTACCAGATGCCAGAGATACCATTACATAGGTACCAGATGCTAGTACGACAAGCTCAATACATAAGTTGACGCACGCTTTCTACATTCGAAAGAAGACTCAGGCGCAAAAAGAGACATTACGATCTCTTTCTGCATCACAGTGCAATTCGGTTTGCAATTCAGCATCCATCTCTTTTTCGAAGCAATATTGTGATGCTCTGCTCAGGTCCCTTGTGTTCCGACAGAGATTTATGTTCGATTCAGGTGCGTTGTGAGGAGGCGCGTTCCATCGTCCTGTGATGCACACGCTGGTCAGAGTTTGGTGGCGCAGCGAGTGGCGCTACACCCCCAGTTGCGTCTTTCTTATTTTTCTGCGTCTCTTCCTCCCTATTTAAGATCAATTGCTAATTTATCCCTGAATAAAAAAGAAGCGCAACTGATTTTTTTTATTTAAGATTAGTTAGCAATTAAAATAATTCAATTGTGAGCAAACTTATTCCATAAATGACAGTTTAACGGTCAGTGGTGTTTTCCCTTTATTTAGCATCATCATTTAGGATCATCATTGTCTGAAAGTGAAATATCAACGTTGGGTATGACGCAAGTAGTCCGTATTGTTTCGGTGGATGAAAAGTGGTAAAATTCCTTCTGTCTCTTTTTATTCTGATCTTATTATAATCTGCCAGTGTCTGAATATTAGATGAGTTAACATGTCATACGGTATTTTGCATTTCAATTTTACTGTTACTTTGGTAAATTTTGTTCCAAGAACGAATTAAATTTGACTTTCGTAGTTTGGATACTTAGGGTAAAGGTCACTTTTGGTCATTTAGGGTGAAGCGACAATGTAGAGGCTCGTCGTCATATTCTTCTTTAGCTGAGCAAGCTAAACAGGCCAAGGAATGCAAGTTTTGCAAGCGAAAATTTAGCTCGTGGAATGACTGCGACTTCTCGCTCCATGTACCGATCCCTACAGTTAAACATTCCACATACAGGTAAACATACGTCCGGGGTGAAGAGGCGTTGCCAGTACAAATGACGGTATGGTGTTGATGGTGCAAGTGATGCTCGACAAATGGGGAATTTATCTACGACTTAAAAGTAATCAAACGTCACGAACACATACAACAATGTGGCATTTTCCTTGTGAATTATTATTACAAAGCCCCAACAATCTGTCTCATGAATCGTTGACTCTGTCTACCATGCATTTATTCCATTTGAAAAAACATCATTTCATCAAACAAACATCATTTGATAAAACAAACATCATTTGATAAAACAAACATCATTTGATGAAACAAACACCATTCGAAACAAACACCATTTGAAACAAACATCATTTAAAAAAATACCATTTGAAAAGAGGAAAATCCCCGGACAGCACTGCCGGGATTCGAACTGCACACACCTTCCCGTGAAGACGCGTTCTTAACCGCTCTGCCACGGTAACCACAAACATCACTTGAAACAACCATCATTTGTGACAACCATCATTCGAAACTTACGTTTGTAACAACCACCAGTCAAAACAACCATCATTTGAAACTTACATTTGAGCGAGTGAAGGCATCGGGGAGGTGCGTGAGACATTTGATACAAACATTCGAAACAACCATCATTCAAAACAAACGTTTGAAACGCACATTTCAGTGAGCATCATTTGCAACAGACATCAACACCATTCCAACCTGACATTAGAGCGAGTGAAGGACCGGTGAGGTGCGGGAGAGCGTGGCGGCGGGCAGACTAGGCCTCTTTAAGGCAGGCAGCTGAGGACGGGCAGGAGCGCTGCCTNCTCACGCTCGACACTCATGCTCGACACTCATGCTCGACACTCATGCTCGACACTCACGCTCGACACTCACGCTCGACACTCACGCTCGACACTCATGCTCGACACTCATGCGACACCTCCTCATAAAGACAAGGTTTTGTTGTGCCCTGAGAGCAATACTCTCTCACTCGACAATTTCAGTCCCAGTTCGGAGTACAAAGGAGTTACGACGCCGCCACGACGCGCCAAGAACATTTGCGTCTTTAGAACTGGGCGAAATTTGTACTTAGGAGAGTAGAGCTTGGCAGGAGCACTAAAGAGATATATTGTTTGTCTCTGCACTGGAAGAAAACTCGTCGAAAAATCAGATCTATATTTTTGTTGCCTTTGAAAATGTTTGGTTGATTCAAACTTTGATAAAGTCTCGCAAAATTTTTTTTAAATCATGACGGAGGTTTACCTTTAGCAGCCTTTGAAAATTTGAAAGTAAGATCACCAAAGTCAATCAGTTGAAGATTTTATCATGGAAAAAGCATTGCGTAGTCATTTAGCTGGACAAATGACTTTACCAGTTTCTTCCTAGCGTTGAGAACATAGCTTTCAAACTGCACATTTTGACGGTCCACATCATTCAGTTCACACATATGGAATGATTGTAGTTCAACGTAATCTCTTGATTCCTTTTTATGCATTTCTCTAATGGAATTCACACAAATAATATTACTATGTCATTAAAAATCTGTTACGTTTACAAGAAACGACGTAGATTGTTGGATGCAGGTATTCAGCAGCTCACTTCTTCAAGACTGAGCCGGCGACATTTGGTGAGCGGTGTTCGGGTAAATATACTTCATGTTCAGCACAGCTCATCCGCAGGTATTAAAATTTGTGTGTATAACTACATACTTCAGATGCACATTTCCATTGCATTGACCCCGACAGCTGTTACGAATGTTGTAGTTGAAAAAGGGAGGTGGCATTGATGTGGAAGGCGAAATTGTACTTGATATTCTCAGGGTA
>JACJUY010013352.1:0-17380 GCA_014220935.1 Platorchestia sp. MABIK | reverse complement strand
TTCATTTGAAACTGGTGCTCTGCTTCATTTGAAACTGGTGCTCTGCTTCATTTGAAACTGGTGCTCTGCCTCATTTGAAACTGGTGCTCTGCTTCATTTGAATTTGGTGCTCTGCTGCAGTTGGAACTGGTGCTCTGCTGCAGTTGTAGCTCTTGCTCTGCTTGATTTGAAACTGGTGCTCTGCTTCATTTTAAACTGGTGCTCAGCTTCATTTGAAACTGGTGCTCTGCTTCGGTTGGAACTGGTGCTCTGCTGCAGTTGGAACTGATGCTCTGCTGCAGTTGGAACTGGTGCTCTGCTGCAGTTGGAACTGGTGCTCTGCTGCAGTTGGAACTGGTGCTCTGCTGCAGTTGGAACTGGTGCTCTGCTGCAGTTGGAACTGATGCTCTGCTGCAGTTGGAACTGGTGCTCTGCAGCAGTTGGAACTGGTGCTCTGCAGCAGTTGGAACTATGCTCTGCTTCAGTTGTAACTGGTGCTCTGCTGCAGTTGGAGCTCCGGCTCTGCTGCAGTTGTTGCTCCTGCTCTGCTGCAGTTGTAGCTGATGCTCTGCTGCAGTTGTAGCTGGTGCTCTGCTGCAGTTGTAGCTCCTGCTCTGCTGCAGTTGAAGCTGGTGCTCTGCTGCAGTTGTAGCTCCTGCTCTGCTGCAGTTGAAGCTGGTGCTCTGCTGCAGTTGTAGCTCCTGCTCTGCTGCAGTTGTAGCTCCTGCTCTGCTGCAGTTGTAGCTCCTGCTCTGCTGCAGTTGTAGCTGGTGCTCTGCTGCAGTTGTAGCTCCTGCTCTGCTGCAGTTGTAGCTCCTGTTCTGCTGCAGTTGTAGCTCCTGCTCTGCTGCAGTTGTAGCTGGTGCTCTGCTGCAGTTGTAGCTGGTGCTCTGCTGCAGTTGTAGCTCCTGCTCTGCTGCAGTTGTAGCTCCTGCTCTGCTGCAGTTGGAGCTCCTGCTCTGCTGCAGTTGGAGCTTCTGCTCTGCTGCAGTTGGAACTGGTGCTCTGCTGCAGTTGGAACCCTGCAGTGCATTAATTGGAATGTAGTTCATTGTTCTTTCGAACAAACACATTTCAACTCATGTATTTTAACGTGGAGACAAGGAAGAATAACGTTCATTCTTAAAATGACTAGTGTTTCTATTTCATTAGAGCAAACCAATGTTTTTCTAAATTATTTCTGTCGAAATTTGATAGCTCAGGTCAGGTTTTGGAGATTGGAGTTTCTGAAGATATCGTTGAATAAATTAGAATCGTAAATTGGCTTGTTAGGATTGGTAAAATTGAAGTGTTAATTTGTTCGTTTTGCTGAAGGCAAACCGCATTGCAAAATAATACGTTTATGGGTACGTGTTTTACATTTTATGGTGAATAAAATGCTTCATAAATAATTATCTCTATGATGTATTTTACATTACTCTTCATAAAGAACAACTTTGTTTACGAGTTTTGCTATCCAGTACAGAAAAATTAGTTGAGGCCCTTTTGAAAAACACAAAACTATTCAAACGATATGGTGAAAACCTCAGTCATCTGCCCTGGCTCCACAATCACAGAAGCAAGAAAAAAATTTTCTGTACGCCGAATTTATTTTGGTAAACTTGATACTGTTTTCCTCAGTGAGAAAACAATAGGTAAAACCGCTTAAATCGCTCATAAATTGTTCATTGTGTTGTTTTCCTTTATTTTTCAAGCCTATGTAGACCTGAGACATGAAAATTCAAAATACTCGTGTTAGCATCAATGCTAGACAATACTCGTGTTAGCATCAATGCCTGACAATACTCGTGTTAGCGTCAATGTCTGACAATACTCATGTTAGCATCAATGCCTGACAATACTCGTATTGGCGTCAATGTCTGACAATGCTCGTGTTAGCATCAATGATAATACTTGTATGAGCACCAATGCCTGACAATGCTCGTGTTAGCATCAATGATAATACTTGTATGAGCACCAATGCCTGACAATGCTCGTGTAAGCATCAATGATAATACTTGTATGAGCACCAATGCCTGACAATGCTCGTGTTAGCATCAATGATAATACTTGTTTGAGCACCAATGCCTGACAATGCTCGTGTTAGCATCAATGATAATACTTGTATGAACACCAATGCCTGATAACGCACATGTGAACATCAAAGCTTGGTAATACTCGTAGGAGCTCCAGTTTTTAGCTAATATAATTTTTCAACCGAAAATTGACAAAACAAAGTCAGTTTCGAAGAAGAGAAAGTTCGCAAAAAATTTTCTGTATCAGCCAAAAGAGAAAACAAATCAGTCTTCGATAGAGCTATCTGTAAGGAAGGCTTTCTGAAGGCTGGTAAATACTTGAAGACCTCGGATTGTATTTTATTTGAAATGAGAAACACAAATCGAAGAATTGCTACGTGAGTGAGGAAAAATAGTTCGAACAAAGAAAGTCTCGGAAATTTTAAACTAATGTAAAATAACGGATGGGCTGTTGGAAAACTTGACTGAATATTGAACATATCTTTTTTTAAATATTATTCAGCATCAGAGTAAAAGATTCAAACCAGTGTGAAGGTTTTAGAAAGCCACAAATTTTACACGCTGCAAACTAAAATATAATTGTGTGCAACATGGCTGTGAAATATTCATGGGTTTGAACGCTCAATTTTGTTTGCAATAATTGTGAGGCACGAATGAAGTTGGATGATGTATTCGAATTCGAACACGGGCTAAAAAAAGCGTGTTGGTTTCTATTGCTCAAAACTTCAGTTGTGCGTGTTGTGCATCGTATTGTGCGTCGCAGTGCATGGGTTCTACCAGCAGGCCAATGCACTTAAGGATCATCACATAGGACTTTCTCGCCTGTTAGGAATTGTGTAACATTAATAACTCAACAATAACTATTAATTAAAAAATTAATCATTCCTGAGAAGAAAAATTTCCCGACAGTACTCTTGAGAATTCAATTCAAAGAGATTCATTCGATGGGATTTCTTCATGATGAATGTTTCATGAGAGTACCCATATCCGAGGGAAATCAGTCATCAAATAGAACGCGCTAGAAAAACAGCTTCATCACTGCCAAATTGTCCCCTGGGGAAGAAACTCTGAGAAGCTCACGGCGATTTAGAACTACAATCCACCACGCCGGAGCCTTCAGAAATCTCCTCTTGCGCACAAGCTCTGCATCAAATCCATTAACAAAGCAAAGAGATGGCATTTACATAAAGAGTACATTAGGTTTCTCCATTTCGAAGGCACTGAAAAAGCTTGCTTCTCCCCTAACACTCCATTTCATATGTAATTCTATCTTCAGAAACATCTTCTGCTCCACAGCTGCCAAAAACCTCGGCAACTTTTGAAATATTTTGCTTCAAAACTTCGGCGCTTTGAGACAGCAAAAGTTGCCCTGTTTTGTAGAGCAGATCCACAGATTTAATCTCCAGATCTTAGCGTTTCACATTAGAAAAAACAGCATTTGGGGCGTTTGAAGAGTGTTTTGCTTTGAAATCAAAATAAGGGGCTGCTAACTTTGCTAGGATTGAAGTTGAAATGCTTTTTTTCATCCGCACTGCTTTCAAAAGTCGGAAGTTACGGTGAAGTAAAATACCTTCTTGTTCCGTCACTCTATCTGAACTTCTGCGCCGTGACGCTCAAAAACTTTGTCGTGCAAACAGCGCTAGGCTGAGAAACATATTTTACCTGTAAGCAACTTCTTGCATATTCACTTCAACTAAATCAACATGCTCAACTTCATTGCTGAATTTTTACGTAGGTCGGCTCGCATAGCTTATCAGTTTACTTTTATTCTGCATGTGCAGCTTTACTGAAAAACTTGTTCAGCTTCATTGCTTAATTTTAGCAGTTGATCAGTTTACACTGTTATTATGTTAACATTATCAATAAGCCTTCAATGGAACTGTAGCAACTTGCTCAATTATGCCGCTTGATTTTAATCCCTCGAGGCTTTTCAAGCACAAATTGACCTTGATGTTTCTCCCAGCATGACCCATTAAATGTAGCTCCCACTTGACACGTGCATACGATGCTCAATACGTACGTAGTATTCAATTTTCCCTCGGTTGTATTTCAAAACCTGTTTCTTCTTTTTAGCTTCACCATTCATTTTCGTAAAAATGTGGTGAAATTGAATGGTGAAAATAGCATATTCATTGCATCGAACATTTGTAGCTCGTTATGGGCGCCTAAATTTAAACGAAAAAGAATCTTAGTTTGTATTTTGATGCTTTCTTATATAATTCATCAGGAGTTATTTCAGAGTTGTTCCTCATTATTATCAGTTGTTTTCCTTCAAATTTATTAGACACTCTCTGAACTGGTTTCGGTTTTCATTTCCTAAGCCATTCTGCACGTTGAGGTGAAATATTGACATGTTCGCTAGTGCAAAGCCTTTGAAGTCATTTCGAAGGTCGTTTTAAAGTCATTCTGCTTTTGTTATTTCAAAAAAATTTGTTCGCCAGTTTAAAGTGACCGCATACACCTTCTCAAATACACAGTTATGCACCTTTGCTATAAGTTATCCCGAATATCTTTTCCAAGTCATAGCAAATGTCTCATCAGTCATCATACCAACTTTCTTAAAATTATTGCATATACCTTTTCAATGTTACCGGTCCTTCTTCTGGAAAGTTTTCGCATATAGCTCTCCAAATTCGTCACTTACATTTTCCTCCTCTAAATGACTGCACATCCTTCTTAAATTCTTTAGTAATATTTTCCTCCTCTAAGTCAATGTATATCCTTCTCAAATTCTGTGTTTATATTTCCCTTCTCTAAGTCATTGCATATACCTTCTCAAAATCACAACTTACACATTCCATTTCAAAGTCATTGTATACACCTTCTCAAAGTCGTTACTCATGCATTCCACATCAAAGTCATCGCACACACTTTCTCAAAGTCGTTACTCGTACCTTCTCAAAGTCGTCACTCATGGCTTCCAAAGGCCATTCTACTTTTCTGTCCGTTCAAATTCGTTTCACAGGCCATTAGTAAGTCGAAGCGTTTGTTATTTGAAGCTTATCGCGATTGCTATTATAGTGAGAGTTTCAGGGGCAGAAGAAATACCAGGGCAACCTGCGTGATTACGGGACCCGGATCCATCACGCTCCCTTCAAAGGCTTCTTCTGAAAAACATCGTTTTTGACCAAGGTGCTGATTAGCGGGCACGCTTTCGCGTCCAAATATGAACGTGCACTGAGCTCTAGTATTCAACGACTGAGCTCCAAAGGCTTCTTTGCTGTTTGCGTCGTGCCTTTGAAGGCTCCTGGAAATAACCTGAAGCCCTCGTGGGCCTTTACTCGCATATTTGGCCTGAATTCGACAGCGCTACAATAAGAAGAAGGTGCTACTCATCAAGAACAGGCTTGCTGCTGCGCAGGCTTCACTCGAGATATTCCAATGAAGCGCTCGTGATTAGCATGATAATTACACACTCAAGGGATTCGGGTATTTTTTGGTGGGAGGGTTGCAGCCTACGGCAGTGTAATTTATTTTCATGTGATGCACTCGTAAGCAGGCCTTCGTAGTTCAGTGTTTCTTCCCTCGGCTGGATGGTTCTGTCGGCGCTCACTTCCATGATTTGACTCAAATTTTAAACTGTGTTTTGTTCCGGTAACTAAGAATGTTCTGTGTTCGAGTTCTCCACATGTTTACCCTTTATTTACGCTCTGAATTTTCTGCATAACATGTTGGGGTGCTGCGAATCATACATCGCACACACACGAAATTTGTTTAATAACTTAACTTGAGTATCGCACGCAAAACTGACGCAACAATGAACTCTGCTTGAAGACAACACGTACCTAAGTCGTCACATTCTTTTGTTAGAAGCTCTGCATGTAATTTAGCACATAAGAAGCTTGTATTTCTTGTGTGTCAGGCTCGGCTCGGGTTGAATAAAATACTGTCAATCGCTATAAATTCAATATATCTGTGGTCGAACAGATGAAGAACTCGAACTACTTCGTAAAGTTGAAAAGTATTTTGTGTGTTAACGCAAGAAACATAATTCTATATTTTCATTTATGCTCGTATCTTACATCTCTGTTCAAGCTCTTGCTTAATCATTAAAGATTTCCATGTCAGGCAAATTTTACAAGGTTTTGTTAGGGAGATTTCTTGTTTTATTATACGAGTATGCTTGGAAGTTTTCGACGTGATCTTTTTCTGTTGAAATTCACTTTTTCTTAATTTTCTATAAGAACAGAAACTCACAGCGCAGAGAATGGTTCAACATCGTTTACTTTATTCCCATTAGAACACTCACATTACAAAGATTTCCAGCATTTAATTTTGGTTTATTAATAAAACAATAATTTACACGAAGAAGTAATATCTTATCTGTGAGATTGTAGGTACAAGTCGGAAATATTCCCGTTAATTCGTAATTTCTTATTTCAATTTTTCATCATTTCTCGTTCCCATTCGTTCTATATTTTATCATTCTTCGTTTGTTTATTTATTCATCTAATTTTCATCTATACACATATTCATTTACCTACTTTTTCATTTATTTCTGCATTTCTGTTTTACCTATTCATTATTCCCATCATTACTTACGTTCGGCAAATGAAACATTCATGAGAACTTTCAGCCGAAGGATGATCCATTAATAAGAAATTTTAAGTTACTCAATTTTGAATGTGATAAGAATGCCTTTAAATGGCTTTAGCTAATGAATACATTTTTATTCAGTAAGACTTTTAAATTTTTATTTAATTTGCATCAAACTTGTGGTCAATTTTAAAAAAGCCAAAGTTTTCAGGCTATAGTGAGTGGGACAAAGTCACAAAATTAAGTGAGCCAAAGTTTTCAGACAATGTGAATGGAGTTAGAGCCTTTAGTATTTTTCGTTCAGTAGGGAACTAAAGATTGCATGTGGATAGAGTGAGTAGAGAAAACGCTTACGAAAAGAAATATGTCTGCAGTTGGAACAAGAAAATGCACTGACTGGAATGAGTGGAGGATGCAGCTGGGTCGAATTCATAAGTCGCATAAGGTTTTTCATTAGTGCGCTCATAAGTAGAATAAGATTTTTTCATGAGTTGAATAAGATTTATTCATGAGTCCGTTCATGAGTCGAATAAGATTTCTTCATGAGTCGAATAAGATTTATTCATGAGTCCGTTCATGAGTCAAATAAGATTTTTTCATGAGTCCGTTCATGAGTCGAATAAGATTTTTTCATGAGTCGAATAAGATTTATTCATGAGTCCGTTCATGAGTCGAATAAGATTTTTTCATGAGTCCGTTCATGAGTCGAATAAGATTTTTCTTGCATGACGCGTCGTTCTTGATAAACTCGAAAATAAAAATGAGAAGTCTCCCTATATTACAGCACGGGTAAACCGGTATGCTCAAGTGTTGTTAGCATGTTAGGAGTAGAAGGCTTTCATGTATGTGCATCAGTCAACCTACATATATTGTTGTGTTGTCTGCGAACAATCCTTCCCTGAAATGATAATCCTACAATGGTCGCTCACGAGAGAAAAATGTATGCACGAATGTATCGCCATTGCTTCAGAAGGAGATTAGAAATGCTCATTTCCTGGAAGAGAAATAGAAATAATATTCTAATCCATTGAGACTCCAAGTTTAAACGTTCCTGGGATGCAGATACAGCTATTGTTTGCGCCATCAAGTCATATTTTAGTGCTGATGTTAGAGGTGGTAATCAAAGTGTCCGTGAGTCAGCCCTGTGTGACACAGTTAGCTCTGTGTCATTTAGCCCTGTGTCAGTTAGCTCTGTGTCAGTTAGCCCTGTGTCAGTTAACCCTGTGTCAGTTAGCCCTGTGTCAGTTAGCTCTGTGTCAGTTAGCCCTGTGTCAGTTAGCCCTGTGTCAGTTAGCTCTNCAGTTAGCCCTGTGTCACTTAGCCCTGTGTCAGTTAGCCCTGGGTCAGTTTGCCCTGTGTCAGTTAGCCCTGTGTCAGTTAGCCCTGTGTCAGTTAGCCCTGTGTCAGTTTGCCCTGTGTCAGTCAGCCCTGTGTCAGTTAGCCCTGTGTCAGTTAGCCCTGTGTCAGTTAGCCCTGTGTCAGTTAACTCTGTGTCAGTTAACTTAATCTCAGTTAGCCCTGCATGATTTGTTAGTGTAGCAAGTGCACAGTGGCCGCTTGAAAGTCTTTACCTCTTTCTAGTCCTCCTCTTGACAAAAGCATTTTACAGTCACCGCCACATTGGCTTCTTATGGCAGGCAGCACGTTTTCTTCACCCAGCTTAGCTGCATCTGTGTAGTGGTATCTACCGCGCCCCCTCATCACCTCTACAACGCCCCCTCTTCACCTCTACTGCGCCCCCTCATCACCTCTACTGCGCCCCCTCATCAACTCTACTGCGCCCTCTCATCACCTCTACAGCGCCCCCTCATCAACTCTACTGCGCCCCCTCATCACCTCTACTGCGCCCTCTCATCACCTCTGCTGCGCACTCTCATCACCTCTGCTGCGCCCCTCATCACTTCTACTGCGCCCCCTCATCACTTCTCAGTTGTTAGTCGCACGTGCTCATTTGAACCACCATTTTCCCTGCACTTACCTGGCCCGTTTTTCTGGTCCTCGTTTCTTTAGCCGCCCTTTATTGATCTAAACTAAGCTTCATTTTCGTTTTTCGATGAAAAATTAAGGATCAACAGTGTTAAATTTTATTTGTAACTTGGATTGTTGGAGGGGTTAATGTGAGCACCCTTAAATTAGAACGTAGTAATGGTTCCATAAAATTGTCGAAACGTTTATTTCACTAGCATTTGTAAGAAGATTTTCCAGGCTATACTCCATACACTCTTTAGCAACTTCATTAATTACATTCATTACTAATCACATTCATTACGCATGGTGACGATGCTGTTAAGAATTGTTTTTTCAGATAGCATGATAAAAGACTGGAAGACCATGCACGATGCAATCCATAACACTTACTAGTTACCTCAACGATTTATGCCAAGCATCATACGATCACTAATATTTCATTAATCCAAACAATGAATATTTCATTAAACCTAAAAAGTAACATTTCATTAAAACTTAAAAGAAACATTTTATTAAACCTAAAGAGTAATATTTCATTTAGCCTAAAACGTAATTTTTCATTAAACCATAATGATTAACAACCAAGGAGGAAGCACATATTTTTCTCTAACAAAAAATCAGCCAGAAGCAGGCCCCCTAAAAAAAGGACCTAACCTCCCATAGATGGACCTGGAGAAATGCTCTGTCTGCGAGCTATGAGGGATGGAGAAAATAAGCCGCTGCCATTGCCTGCATGACTCACTGCCTCTCAACCACTGCCAGAAGAGGTCGTTCGCGTCTCAATAACTCGTCATGGGAGCAGATCGGAGTCGTAACTCTGCCTCAACCCTGACTCAGATCCATAGATCAAAAGGCCAGAGCGTTAGAGGGTAACTTGTTTCATCTGCTAATGGTATCGGCAGCCTAACTTGCCTCGATCAAATTAGGGCGGTCTCAGGGGAACGTCTTCGACCGACCCAATTCTTACACGACTAGGCCTTGATGGAGGAAAGACAGCCCCAGGCTTTATTCGCTCCTATTTTGTTCTTTGTGGGCTTTTTCCATCTCGCTAACGGAACGGTGGATGTACGAGTTAATCTCGGTCTTTGTGTGGGTTTTCTTGCTCGATTAACGTCCTCGCCCCAGTGGAGCAACAAGGAATGTGTGGGTTTATCTCGGTCTTGGTGTTGGTTTTCTGCCTTAATGACCTTACCAGGTTTACACTGGCCAAAGTGTCTCTTTTGTCAATATGAGGGCTTTTGAAGGGAGAAAAATAAATGCTGTACGCAAACAAATTGGCGTTTTTTGTCCGAGTGTTTATTTCTCTTTTATTTCGAGGAGGAACGGATGATGACTGGGAGAAAACTACCAGGTTTTACTACACCCATGAAATATCAACACAATTTGAATATGAATGAATTATTCATGGCCTCTATTGTACTAATTTTTATTTAGTACATTAGAAAACGGCGCAGAAAAGAGTGGGAAAATACACCTCCTTCAAGAATTAAGAAAGAATGAAAGGTTTTAACTTCAAAGACTTTGCCGTACAACAATTCTGCCCTTTATTTCTTTTATTAAGATGTGAAAGAAAATTTAAAATACCTATTTTCAAATCACTCTCATACGTAACGTTTTACTCAAGATGAGTGAATATCAGGTTAATCCTCTGGGTACGAAAATTGAAAAGGTTTAAGGAACATTTTTCGAAGAAAAAAGTTAGGTTAATATGTAGCGTTTGCTAAAAATCGAATTTCGTATTTTGGGTGCTAAAACATAGTTAACTAGATTGAAATAAACAAGTTTTTTCACGCATTTTCCGCGCAAATAAGTATTTAAAGAGTTATTGCGGTACCTTTAGTTTTGTCTATGATGACGAATGCGCTCGATTAAACAGCTTCTCATCTATTTTTGAATTTTTTTTGCTTGAATCACGGTAATAACATCAAAATAAACTACTTTTCTTCTATACACTTTTTGCGACAAATGAGTATTTTACGAGTTAGAGCGGTAGGTTTTATTTTTTGCGCAATTGAGCTGTTGAAGTACGTTTAAGCACTTTGTAATTTATTACTTGCCGGCCCCACGGAGCCTGAACCCACTTCTAGAATCTTTTAGTTAATAACACAATAGAAATTATCCCAAAAAACAACGAGTTATAGCAGTATCAGCCAGTATGTTAACTTTCGTCTTAGATGGCGGGAACGGGCTCGATCATTCAAGAGCGTTGGAAGGAAGCGTCCACTGCAGTGTTGCCATACGACGCACTCGATGAATTACTTTCCGCTTCACACACTAGAGTTGCGGTAACTAATTTACCGCTATAACTCGTAAAATACTCATTTTCGACGGAAAGTGCATAGAAAAAACTTGTTTATCTCGATCTAACTAACTATGTTTCGGCCCCAAAAATTCGAAATTCGATTATTAGCAAACGCTACACATTAACCAAAAGTTATCAGTACTCTGAAATATCAGTGAAATTGCCCCATGGTGGGAGTTTTTTGTTTTGCTTAAGCAAGCACCTACCTCTTTATTTTAATTTTAAAATTAATGAATTTTTAAAGCTTAACGCTTGATGAGGGATATTTTCGACTTTGAAAATAGAGTTTTTGAATTTCTGAAGAATTCAATTGTAAGTTTTTGCCCGAACTTATCAGGAAACGAACAAGAGTTGGAAAAACTTACTAAAGGTAAACAGAAAGGTTGTTGAAAATGTTGCTAGGACCCCGTGACGTGAACTTAGAAATAATCAATGACAATTTGCACGAGCAGGCTTCTGGAATGTCTAAAAAAAATTTCATGAATATTTTTCATTATCCCTGATTTTTTATTTACTTAAAAATATTCCCTCACTCGTTAAATTACTTTAAAATTTTGTTAGATACCCTAAACTGAAATTAAAAGCTTCAATTCATGTGAATCGTCAAATGATTGGTTTCCTTCTTAATTCATAATGATTTAGCTTCAAAATTATATGCGATTAGAGAATTCTAATTTGGTTGAGAATTTTATTAAATGTCCTCCAGTTATTATCTGTTTTTGTGAGAACATATTAACAAATTTGACCCTGTGACCGACGTTCGAAATTTCATGAGTAGTTATAGGTGATTCCCATTTAATACTTACGAACAACATTTCCTTAAACTATTACAAATGTCAAACAGTGAAATTTGCCCTTAATGTTGGTTTTTGAATAAAGAGAAAGAAAATAAATGCATGAGATGCCATTCATCTTACAGAAGTGTATAATTTAAAACGAAATAATCATAACAATTTTAATAAATTATTTTGATGTAAATTACAGTTAATCACCTAACATTCCTGGCGAAATTGTGTTCATCCTGAGACATTTGCTCTTTTCTAGCATTGTGACAAGTCAAATCGCGGGAGTTGCTGGCATTGTTAAGAGACGTTTTTCTTTCTTGGTGTCTTAAGGAAATTAATACTAAAAAACATTTGAAAAAAGAAGTCCTACCGTCATAAAATTCTATTGCCAAAAAATTCTATGGTCAGAAAATTGTATGGGCGAAAGTCCAATGATCGCAAAATTCTTTTGTCCTTTAATTCAATAATCATAAGGTTCTATGGTTACAAAATTCTATGGGCACACAGTTTTATGGTCACAAAATTGTATACAACAAAATTCTATGATTAGTAAATTCTATGATCAAAATTCAATGACTGTGAAATTAAATTGTTTGAAAATTTTGCGATCTGAAAATTCGACTGTAAGAAAATGCGATTACCAGGAAGTGCTTTGTAAGAAAATTCTATGGTTGAAAAAATACAACCTATTGAAAGTGACACAACCAAAATATTCTACGGTCAAAAAATGAGAAGATCAGGAAGTTCAACAGTCAGAAAGTTCAATGGCTTCAAAATACAGTAACACCGTCAAAACATTGTAGCGAAAGAAAAGGCTTTCGTCTGAAAGCTTAAGTTCTAAATTCCTAGCGTTAATTAATAATTACAGTACATCGTCATATGCGTTTATTCAGAATGTTCTCGTGTTAGAAAATTCCAATGATGGGGCAGCAGACATGGTGGGCATGAGTGGCCAAGCGCACTGCGGTGTGACTTACTCATACATGATCAATATCTTAAATTCACACACTCGCCTTACAAACTGTTGCATCTTCCTTGAGGCAGTCTGTTTTTTAGCCTTGTGTTTCAATTGAAAGTCTGTGTTTCAGAGGTTCAATATTTGTACTCATATTTATGGAATAAACTTGACAAATTTATAGCCTAACTCATTCGTGCGCTCTTCTTCACCCTCTACCTTTTCTGCTGCTTCCTTTATTCTTTCTCTTCTTCCTTAACCTCTTTCTTCTCCTCTTACTTCCTCCCTTCCTTACACTGTTTCCTTCAGCACTGTCCTCACAATGCATACATCAGAGTCATTCTCAGAGTGACCGAATATCTTCAAAGCTATAAATTTCTAAAAATTGTTAACGATTCCTTTATTTTAATTAGAGCCATTAAGTGGCAAAAACTAGATGAAAATTTAACTCTGCCGTTAGACCATATACTGGTTTTGCATTCATATTTAGTCCCGTTTTTATTACTCGTTTTTTCTACCAACCAGACAATTCTCACAATTTTTAGTCTTTTGTCGACTCAGATTTTCCGATTGCTGCTAGAAGATAGCAAATATGGAAGCACACATCGGTTTTTATTTCTTCTTAGTATAACTAAGAAAATAATTACGAGGAATAAGGGTTTGATTCGTAAGGCTTTGATATTTAAAAGCTATAGAGTTAAAATTGAATGTTTCGACTCAATGAGTCATTCTCAACAAATTACTCTGAACAAATGTGAAAACATCCAAGGTAAATGTAAAAAGTAATTAAAAACTAAATAAAACTAGATGAAACTGCTAAACCAGTTGCACAGGAAAAGTGGATTGTGATTCATTTAAAAAAGGCTTTCGTCTTAAAACAGAAAGAAATTCCATAATGCGTAGGTCAACGGGGCTTGAAGCAGCGGTTAAAATATTAAAGTCGTCTAATTTTAATGAAAGATTGCATCTTTCAGCATGGGATCGAATGGCTGAGTGAGAAGGAGTAGCAAGAAGACGGTTCGTGCAATAGCTTTTGCCGGCATGCTCTGCAACACGAATATACAAAGCTCTAGTGGTAGATCCCACCTACTCCGACGCACACTGTGCGCAACTGTGTTGATGAATCACAGAAAAGAGCATACCTTTAGGAAGTTTATATTTGTATTTGAAGAAGGAACCAATTCGAAATTTATTAATAAGCACAAAATGAAAGTTGATATGAGTGAAATACTTGGATAAAAGTACATACAATTCTTTTTTCATTTCTTCCGATTGCTGACCGAAAAAAGGGAGTATACAAAACAAATTTTTCGTTCCTCGAGTAGCAACAGTAGAAGTTTGGTAGAATATCCGATTGCAAAAATTCCTAAAAGTTTCTTCAACAAGTCTCACTGGAAAACCATTCGAATGGAAAAATATTTAAAAAAAGTAAACTCCTGAAAAAGGTTGGTAAAGTTAGAACTAACTGCGAAGGCTCTTGACAATAACGATTTAATACAGTTTATTTTAAATCGATTAGTGCATAAACTAAAAAACTGGTACCAAGGCCAATGAAACTGCATTCGCGAAAACTGAACTACAGATTTGATTACTCTCTTCAGGAATTAAAGAATCCAGGAAAGAAATGCTACCGTTTTGTTCAGTTTCTAGAGTAAAGGCAATATTTGGGTGTTGAGAATTCAAATAATCGAGAAAAAGCGAGTAATGAGACCGAATGTTAAACAATAAATTGGTATCATCTACGTTTCGCTTGTATGAAAATGATTTGAACTCTGGTGGACAATCCCTAAGCCATTATTGCTTATGAATGCACATTAAAATGTTGGCAAAAGTAGTAAATGAAAGAATTGAAAACAGGAACCCATTTCATTCAATTATACTTTCCTTCACTACATCTCAGTCGAGGAAAACGACCGAATCGGAAATCTGACTTTTTGATCCTTTTGTGCCAGCTTTGGAATCTTTTCTTGTGTTCAGATCACGTGCGTCTTCCGAGGTGAGCAGATAAAATACATTTCTATTTCACTGCTTCCTTCAGCCGAGAGCAGCGGAGGTTATTTTGTTCATAAAAATACCAGTCGTAAAAATAGCTTCCTTTGTATCACTTTCAAAGTGCTAACACGAGCGAAAATTTTCCGAAATTCTGAAAAAATAGCATGCTGGGTATTACTTTCAGGGCGCTCACGCGAACCAAATAATTTCAGAAAGGATGATGTCACTAAAGCCTTTTGTGGCTTTCGTTCCATTTTTTTCCTAAATTTCCAAATACAATGTGTTTTCAGTCATCTCAAAAATCTTGCATTTCATGTTTCTTTCGATCTGATGATTAAGATCTTCAAGTAGTTTACCAATTGTTCCAGAATTCAAAATTTTTATTTCAGTTTCATCAATGAGCAGTGTTTTCAACGAATTTTCCATTAATTCAGCAACCGAAATTGAAAATATTGGGATTTTTATTTTGATCAATAACGAAGGTTTTCAAATAGTTTTCCCTTAATTAAATAACCCGTTTTTGAAATAATTTTTCATGTAACTCCTGTATCTGAGTAACTTTTTCAATAATTCATCTAAATTTCAACAAAAGTTTTAACATATAATAGAAATATTAAGTAACTTTCGTTGTATTTGTTGCTCTAAAGTGCCGATCAGGAAACTGATAAGCACATGTTTTCGACTGAAAAAGTGCTCCAAGTGACCTCTTGGGTACAATATCAGCATGTAAGCGTCCAAAACATTTCTGAAGTAAAATTATAAAAACGTTTTCTTGATTATTTGCGATTTTCATTCAATTCTATAACAATGATTCTCACATATTATTTTATGTCTATCAATCAAAAATGCTTAATTTATGGAGACCGTTTTGCATCATCCAGTCTCTGGAACCGAAAAATAAATTAGTTGCACCATCGGTACGAGAGAGTTTTGGAAAACTAGCAAGTGTTCCATTATCTGGAATGTTGAAAAATATTCTCAGACGAACTATTGTTCAGAATACTTATGGAAAATTTCAGTCAAGATATTTTTGGTAGTACTTATGGATGTTATCTATTAGAATATTAATCAAAATTTTTATAGGCGATATCAACTTTGAACGAACTCTGCTCTGAACCGTTTTGTTTCCGTTTTACCGTTTCAAACTCCCTTTTTATGCAATTAAAGAAACTCAGTTCCCCACCCATTTAAATTCCAGCTGAAGTTGTAAAAAAATTTGAAATTTTCACCCTTATGTTGCTGTATAAACCGTAATTCAGAGCTGTTCAGCTTGATGTGCACAAATGCCGTGTTTCTAGTTCCTCTGGTACTGTATGAGAATAATAATTCGATTACCTGACATGAAATTTTCTTTCTCATTTTGAATCTCAATTTTTTGGATTGTCACTACTGAGATGTAAATTGTTTCCAATTAGTGAGTCCTTCATCAGCCTCGTAACAACAGCTGCGGCAGATTTGATACTTAAATCTCAGGTGCAAATACCGTAGAGTTTTGGTTTCTTTGTTCGCAAACGTGACGAGCTGTGGATGCTTTGTTATAAATGCTGCATACAGTGCTTCCTCATTGCAACTTGCTCAGAGATTTTATACAAAAGTGTCTTATCTACTACGAAATTGAAAAATTCTTCCTTTCAGAAATACGTTATCTTTTTTTCATGATCAATTTGAGGCCCCCACAACGCTCTCAAAATGCGCTGAAAAGTTATACTTATTTTACTTATTTTATTATTCCACAGAAAATTAATGCAAACGCATACTATCTCATAATAATGAAACAAAGATATTTACTTCTTCTATTTCTTTTATTACATTTTATGAATCTTCAAAAATCAGCTCACCGATCCCCAAATTTACGGAAACTTCAGACAAAAATTCTCCAAAACCCCAACAGCTTTCACGTTGAATTTTTTATAAATGCAAATTCCACTCCAAATTCCCAAAACTCATGGCAACGAAAGACAAAATTTACTCCAAAATTCCAATAGTTGCTACCCCTATTTTTTAAATTCTTAAGTTCATAAAAAATGTTCCCCATTTTCAGCCAAAAATATTGTAAAATCTGAAAATATCCGCACTAATTTTTTCAAATCCACCAGCTCAACCAAGAATTCTCAAAACACACCACAACCAGTATTCTCAAATTTAACTTCCTCTGAAGTCTTTAAATCCTTTTAACTACACTCTCAATTCATTGATCAGTCTAATGTACAACCAAGTTTAAACAAATTAGATTAAACATAATTGACCACCTCAAAATAGCGTTGATGACTGAATACCCTTGAAGTCGCCTAACTTATTCGGGCCCACAAGTAGCTATACTCTGAAATGCCCATAACACTAGACTTAAGAGACAATCTACTGCTGTATCGCTTGTGGTGAATAAATTGCTTAAATTGCTTGAATATTGAATATGCAGAACTACAACGCATTATGATGTACTCACTCAGATATGTCCAATGCACTAGACTTAAGTAACAATCTACTGCTGTATCGCTTGTGGTGAATAAATTGCTTGAGTTATTTAAATATGAATTACTACAACGCATGGCGACGCACGTCAGAGACACCCCAATTACTGAAATGAAGCGAGCTCGTTAGCAGCCTTCAAGGCGGACCAAACGAACTGTGGGTTTTGCTGGATAGTTTTTTCATATCGAATCTGAACAAATATTGGCTCGGTGCTACTGGCAAATCCTGCGAGTGATTGGCTGGTGAACGGCATACAGGTATTGGCAGAGTGGTGGGTGCAGTGGTGGGTGCAGTGGTGGGTACCGTGGTGGGTGCGGTGGTGAGTGCAGTGGTAGGTGCAGTGGTGGTGCAGTGGTGAGTGCAGTGGTGGGTGCAGTGG
>JACJUY010013351.1:0-19963 GCA_014220935.1 Platorchestia sp. MABIK | reverse complement strand
TAAGTGTGCAAGATATGGGTTGTCTTGCACGGGACTCTGGTAAGGAGCAAGGCTGGATTTGCGACAAGCTCGAACTGTCTGCGTGCATTAGATAAGAAAAGATTTTTTTTTAAATTTGACTCAGTACAAAGATCTAGGGAGAGCCTCACTCCTTCCCTTCTTGGTCAAAGAAATGTTTTTTTTTATCTGAACGATGATTGAAAATTTGATGAGCTTATATTCAGATGTAATTTTGAGGGGGCTGCGTTAAAAATTCAAAACCACTTTCCTTTGTAACGCTGTTCCGTTGCCTAAAATTTCTTGATGGAATCGCTTTCCTTGTTCGTCACTAAATACCCTGCAATTTTCTTGGAAAACATCAATTTACGAACGCATGATATGCTATTGTAGAGACGTATTGCATCCAATTTTGACATGGGCAGATAAAAGTTCTCCCACTCAGTCTTGATAATTTTCAGTCATCGCAACATATTAAGTTATCGTCACAGCTGAAAAATATAGAAAGTTCTTTTTGACGATCGCGAAAACTATATATTTTAACTTTATTCACAAGGAAGTTTAAATGCTGCAATCTGGATACTAAGAGTTCAGCTTTATTCCTTGGAAATTCTATATCCCCTTGGAAGTTCTATTCTATATAACTATATATAGGACACCATGACGGTTCCCCCGTGAAGACGGTACCCATTTCCGACACCTGGGCTGAGTGGGGTATTGTGCTTGAGCTCTCCCTTATACCCAACGGGGAAAATCGCCACGCCAGTGCCGGGATACGAACCCGGGCCTCCAACATGCAAGGCCGATCCCTCAACCACTGTACCACTGCGAGCACGCCTGAGCAGCACTCAACCACCAACCAATGGGGACGCGAGCTCTGCGCGTAACCACCTCACCAGGCCCTATATAAGGAGATGCAGAAGAAGCTCAGGCTGTCTTCTCACAGCGGCCCCGATCTTCACAACACTCACCGAAGACACCTTCGCCAGCAACAGTCTCTACTGCCTCTATCGCCGCTTCGCACTTAATAGTCACTCTACCGGCATCCGTGCTGCAACTCCACATCGCCTGACGATCCTCTAAGACGTCTCTTGGTGCGTTACTAAGTGACAGTAAACTATCTCTCGTGTGCCATCACTATCGGCGATATCCCTAACTAAACAGCATTTATTTCAGTTGTGTTTCCTTACCCTGATGAGTTCGTTGGTACCCCAGTCACTCGCTTCGGGCATTGATATTCAAAGTCCTTAAATATTCATAGTCTGCCCGGAGCGTAAAGTAGCAGGAAGTAGAACAGTACTTGTTGGTTCAAATGATGTATCAGCATCACTGGTGCTTGGAACACTTTCTAACACAGCAAGCTCAGTTCCATCATCCTCCATACCACTGTCTGTCGGAATGTTAGCGGGGAGGTCAAGGACTGGCAATTCTTCTCCATGGGCCACTGGGAGAATGACGAATGGTGTCACAAGGTATTCAAAATTGTTCTTCTGCGGATTAATTCCGTTTTTCAAGCATATAGTTATGCTGAAATTGCGATCAGTGGTATGGTTTGTTCGTTCACACCAAACGGCGGCACACTAAACGCTTGGAAACATTTTTTCCATGCATACAAGCATTCAGGGTTGATGAATACTAAGCAAAACAAACGTGGGAAGCCCAATTCTTCTCCAAATCCCGGCACGGCACCCATAGAATGGTAAAAATGCCTTTTTTACTGCACAGTCAATGACAGCTTTTTGGAAGCACAAATCACGTCATCGCACACGTGACAAAAGTTTTCCCATGAATTGGTACTGAAAGGAGGCATTACTGCGCATTCCATGCACCTCAAAATTTATGCACAATGCACCAAGTCACTCTTACAATAAGTCACTGTTAAACAAAGCAGTCAATAAAATTACGAAAAGTAAGGCGAGAATGAAGTTATCTGCCATCTAGCATGTACAATGTGTAAGACTGAGGCCGTTGGCGCCTGGAATCGCTTTTTGCCAATGGATCACGTGGTTTATGAGACGAACGGCTACAGAAATGATCGGGAACTAGTCTATTTTTGTATTTTTCTTTTTTTCGTCTGTTACGTATACTTGTCCTTTCGTTATTATAACGTCCCAATACGTTATGTACAAAGCTTAATGAATGAAATTACTCAAAAAGCTAAGGCAGGAGAAAATTTTATAGATGATTTTTGTGTTTAGCGACCCAAAATTCATATTAGGGGCTACTTTCATTGCAGTAAAAAAGGTAAAAGTTGTTGAACAGTACTATTGACATGATTCTGAAAAATCATGAAGAGGAATTTATTGAAAAAAATCTAGAACGAAGATTGCAGCGTAAATCTGAATTCATATTGGTGGAATATTATCCAACCCAAACACAGAATGTTAGGTGTCTCTGAATTCAGAATACTATCTTCAAAGTTGCAGTGAGCAGTTTTGGAACAGTTTAACGGTGGAAACCCGTTTATTTTGGTGGAATATTACCTAACCCAGACACAGAACGTTAGGGGTCTCCAAAATCAGAACACTGACCTCAAAGTAGCGGTGAGCAGTTTTGAGCTTACGGGTTGTCGTTCAAAATACGGCAAATGGCTTCGAGAAATACAAAGTAAGGAAACTGAAATAATATTACACCGGAAACTAAAAAGTCAACATAGCGGAAATTTGGAACTAGTTTTTCTTCGGATTCACATATCAACGAGTATCTATAGTAGGCCCTATAGCTATCTCAAGGAACTTTTTTCGCCACAGAATATTTTCTTCAATTATTCTAAGAAATTAATAGTGCACAGAAGAATTCAAAGAGTTAAAAGGAAGAAGTGATTGACGTTTAAAAATAACAGTCATTTTACAACACGAGTAGAAAAATGAAATAAATATTTACGCTGATCTCAATGCCGATGATTGTGCACATGATTTGCAATCTAAAACTAGCTAATCATATACCTCCGGAAGATTGTGGAAGTCAGAATGTGTTACAATTAAATGAAGATTTCAATCGCCTTTTTAAACAGTTGATTGCAGGCGCATTCGAGAGACAGAAATTGTGAACAAAGAAACTTAAATTTGAGTAAGGATCGAATGCGTGCAAGATTGACGAATAAAAATGCCGAATAAAATATTTACTCGAATTAAAAATTGCAAGTAAAATAAAAATTCTAGCGGTTCGAGCATTCGCTCATCTTCAGCAAATTATATTTACCTGGAATAACGTGACATGAATTAGAAAGATGATAAATGAAAAAAACTAACCTTTAATACTATCTGTTAACTATTGACAACGGAAAAGAACTAAGTTGGTTGTTTAAAATCGGCTAATTTCTTAAAATGAATAGAGACTCTAAAGTCCTTTAATCAGAGGAAGATTCAGATCCAGTACGAATTGTGAAATTACTGATGTTAAACGAGCTATTACACAGCGTAGAATGATCCCCAATAGCTGAATGAGAAGGACTAGACAAAATGTTTCCTGTACGGTAACTCCTACCTCAATGCTCGGCCACCCTACAGCCAAGAGTACGCGACGTCAAACCGACGTATTCAGATGTACATCGTGCACAACAAAATTTTCAAATTAGGGAGGCCTGCATCGCGGCAGAAAGCATGTTTCGAAACGAAAAAATGAGCTCATTTTGAAACTATTAACTAAAACAACCTTGAAGTTTATTCCAGGAAAGTATTTGACAAACAAATCTAAAATTTCTTTCTTTATTTCCTCCGACTGAGGTCCAAAATACGGAAGCGAAACAAAGCGAATGTCTTCACAGATTGATTCCACAGAAAGCAGTTTGTTGAAATTTTTTCCAAAAATTTACCAATATGTGAGTCTAGAAGTCGAATTGAAAAACCATTCTTACGGAAAAATTCTTTTAAAACTGTGAACTCATCATGTAGAAACTAATAAGAAGTGCAAACATTGAAAGCTCTAAAGATTAAAGTTCTGATGAAATTCACTTTGAAAAAATATGGCGAAAAACTATAAAAACTTGTTCTTAAGCCTGTAAAACACTTTTTCCTATACACAGAACACTCGAACCCATTCCCAGACCGTTGTACAAAGCAATCTAAGAAGGAAAGTTCGAGTCCCTCTTCACCCTCCATCGTGAACCTAATGTTTCAATGGCGTTCATTCAAGTAATTTAAGAAAGCGGAGCATGAGACTTGTCGTTAAAAAGTAAAAAGGTATCGTCCACATAACGTCTATAAAAAACCGGTTTAAAACTTACAGGGCATTCTTCTATTTTTCCCTATTATGACACAAAAAAATGTTGGAGACAGAGCAAGTCCCATTCCCACACCTTCAAGTTGTTGATAAAGTTTTCCGTCAAAGATAAAAATGAACTAAGCAAGGAGAACTCCAACAATTTAGCAAAAAACACTTCCTAAAGATCAAGTATTAACGTATGAGGACTGGTGAAAAGTGAAGCCAAGATAATATTTGTAGTTTCACGCACAGGAACGTTGGGAAAGAGATTATCAAGGTCAAACGAACACGTAAAATACTGACTTGCATTTTGTTCTATCGTTATATCTTGAACAAATGAGTTAAAATTTTGTACTGTTTATTGATTAGAAGTGAGAGGACTCAAAATCGGTGCCAGACACTTCGAGAGCTTATAACTCGGGGTATTTATGGCAGAAAAAATAAGTCTATACTGAAAATTTTGAGCAAAATCCTTTTTATGTATTTTAGGAAGACCATAAAGAATATCTGGAGTTGAATCAGAGACAAACAGACTAGTGTACACTTTATCGGTAATTAATTTTCTGTTTTTCAGCTACCGCAAAATAATTATTAATGCGGTCTTCAAACTTCAAAGTAAATTTGCCAAAGTAAATGAAGAAAGAAATTTTAGATTTGTTTGTCAAATACTTACCAGGAATAGACTTTGAGGTGGTTTTCGTTATTAGTTTTGAAATAGGCTCATTTTTTCGTTTCAAAGACATGCTTCCTAACGCGATGCAGGCCTCTCTCTTTACAAATTTATTTGTGCACGATGTGCATCTGAGTACATCGGTTTGACGTCGCGTACTCTAGGCTGTCGGGTGGCCGAGCATCGAGGTAGGAGTTACCGCACAGGAAATATTTTATCTAGTCCTTTGCATTCAGCTATTAGGAATCATTCAGAACATTGTAATAGCCCGTTTGACATCAGTAATTTTAAAATTCTTCCTAGATTTAAGTTTACCTATGATTGAAGGATTTTAGAGTCTCCATTCAGTTTCAGAAAAATCCGATTTTAAACAACCAACTTAGTTCTTTTCCGTTGTCAATAGTTAACAGGTAGTTTTTAAGGTTAGTTATTTCAATTTATCATCTTTCTAATTCATTTTATGTTTCTTCAGTAACATTCATTTTGCTGAAGATGAGTGAATGTTCGAAACGTTCAATTTTATTGCTTTACTTGCAATTTTTAATTCGAGTAAACGTTTTATACGGTATTTTTAGTTCTCTCATTTTTAATTAAGATAAAGAAGCCTCCCGAGAACTTTTCAAAAATTGTTTCACCATAAATGCGATGGTGGGAGTTCCTGATTCTAAGTCTGAAATTTTATTTTATTTCTGCCCTCGAGGCCAGCAGTTCTATGGCTCATCTCAGATTAGAGGAGATGGAATAAGTTTCACCATAGACGAAAGTAATGTGGTAATTTGTCATTCGTTATTTATTGACGACGAAACTGATTTGGTATTGTGGGCAGCACATGATGCCCGCCATTGGCGACGTGAGAACGATTTGCAGATCATTCGAGTGTCGAATCATTCAATTTGCTGATCATTCGATTTACAAATCATTCCATTTGCAGAATATTTAATCCACAGATATTTCGATTAGCAGATCATTCGATTTTTAGATCATTCGCTTTAAGATCATTCGAATGTCATATCATTCGATTCACAGATCATTCGATTAGCAAATCATTAGATTTGCATATCATTCGATTTGCAGATTATTTCAATCGGCATTGCTCCAGCGCCAGTGCAAGTGGAGGCCTTTCATGTGCGTATGTACACGCCAGCATGAATATTCTTCACATTGACTATTTTCACTTTGGAGTAGTGTCTTTATTCTGAATTAAATCTACTGAACAATTCAAGAAATTAGAAAGCCAGTATAAGACTACAATGAAAATCTTGAAAATTTGTGGTTCCAGGATAAATGGTGCTTCACCGATTCTATGCACAGTTTTCTTCCAAGGCTTACTTAGAAATGCAGCATCGAAAATATCAATGATAGAAATGCCTTTGCATTGGAAGAATTGACTCAAACACAGAAAGTTCAGCTTCACAGGACTCAAAATACTGACCCTATAATGATAATTTTAAGCAATACTGAGCTTACGGGCAATCGCTTAACTCGACTTAACAATTAAGGACAACGACGTAGGTATTCTCTATGCTACTTTGTATTAAAGGTAGTAATTCACTATGACAGAGATATGAAGTGGTGTGACACGTTTGCCTTGGATTCATTTGCTGTTCGAGAATTTTTTCCGATGGTGGAGCTTGTTCCTCGGCAGCACACCTACATCTGATGAAGCTTTTTACCCCAGGTCAGACGAACGGTAGCTCACTATACGACTTCATTCCTCCGATTGTTTTTTTTGTTGAGGTTAGTGAATCAAAAAAGTTTAAAAACATCGACTGAGAAACGCAGAGAGATTAATTAAAAAACGCTTGAATTCATCAACGATGAATTTTCCCTGCAAATCTAGACGCAGAGCTTGCCACTGGATTTTAAAAAAAATCTTCCCAAAAAAATTGCACAGCATACTTTTTAACGAGAATATCAATAAGAAAGGAATACGTTTGGAAATCTACCTAGAAAATTGATGTAAATTTAAAATAAAAATATAAGTGAGTTGAAAGAAGTTCATGAAACAAGCTGAAATTTGAAGAAGAATGTAATAGACGCCGAAGGAAGCACAACAGTGAATCTAAAAAAATTGTCCTTAGCAAAACAAATACCTTTCTTATTCAACAAATGGAAAATGCACTTGACGTTCAGCTCTGGACCTCACATTTTCCATCTAATAGCCCCTATTCCTATAGATATACTAGTGTTACTCCTTGAAAAAACTGTTGTCTCAAATCCAGTGTAATAAAAGCTCAAAATTTTAGAACTTATTTTAATTTTAAAACCAAACCAGCGCTCAACAACTGACTGAGCCCAGGTCCTTCAAATGTTGCATTGCCTTCATTCATTTTGTGTTGTTTAATCGCTTTGTTTTCTTTATTATATAAAGATCATCATATTTTATTGTTTACACGCGTTTCTTTCTCCAGTTACTAGTTATTGGGCTTCTTTCTGCAAATGATTGGTGAAATTATTACGGTACAATGACTTTCATTTCGGCAATTGAAGCGCTTTTGTACTTCTTTTACGATGAAGAAAGTTCCTTTCAATCGAGCAGGTTATCTTCGATGTTTCCCTGACTAGATTTCTGCCCTCGATCGAAAACTGCTCCTACCCTCCAGCACACGCCCATCCCTCCTCCTCCTCCTCCTCCTCCCCCGCCTCCCAGGCGCGACTCCCCCAGCTGTCCGGGCCGGCGGGAGCGAGTCGGCGAGGCGCAACTTTCCCTCGGTCGAGGGAAAGACGATATTTGACCAGGGAGCCGTGCACAGCAGCCCAGAAATGTTGTCCGGCGCGCTGCAGGAGCGCGGAACGGCCCACGCTCCACGTGATGCGGTTGCCTCGTGTCAGGAGGTGATCTTTCCATGCTCCAAGCTGCGAAAGAAACGCACGCTCTCCCGTCCGCCTCGTGTGTAAATATTCTCCTTTGTGATAATTATAATGAGCTTAAGCTTGAATGTTTGTTTGCTTGCTTGATTGTTTACTATTTTGCTGTTTTGCTTGTTTGCTTGATAACTTGGTTGCTTGATTGCTTACTAGGTTGCATGCTTGTTTGCTAGGTTGACTGCTTGCTAGGCTGCTTGCTTGTTTGCTATGTTGATTGCTTGCTAGGTTGCATGATTGTTTGCTAGGTTGATTGCTTGCTAGGTTGCATGATTGTTTGCTATGTTGATTGCTTGCTAGGTTGCATGATTGTTTGCTAGGTTGATTGCTTGCTTGGCTGCTTGCTTGTTTAGCGAGTCTCTCTCCTGTTCCCACGCTGCAGCCTGGACGCGTTAACACCACGCGAGGACTGCAGGTATCTGTTCTATTCTGTTTTGTTTAATTTATTGAGATTGCACAAAATTCGTTTGATGTTCTCCTTCAGAATTAGAAGCTGGCGCATTTGTCTGTAAAAGCGCTAACATGAAATGTTTTGTCAAGAGTGAACTACTTCTAACTCTAACTTATGAAAAATACTTTGTTTCGGGCAGCGAGGGTAAGCAAGTTCAGTTAGAATAGCTTCATTCAACAACTGGTCCCTCGAATGAAATATGAACTCCGAAAGAAACGTACGCTATCTCGCGACTTTCATAGGTCACAACTTGTTTAAAATTATCATTATTACACACGATGTTTCTCCACTGACGTGTTTAAAATGACTTCGTGCAATGGTGAATTGCTGCAGGACCTTCAATTACGTGAATATTCTCACACAGGGGAGCCATTTTATGGAATTTTCAACAACTCCTCGAGGCTGCTGCAGAAACCACGCGTAAATATCACACGGCGAACGCTCGCTGCCTTCAAATTTTCCGAGGTTTCATCAGAGCGACGCATTTCTGGGGGCGTTTGACCGCTACACCAGTTCTCTCTTCGCTCTCCTTGTGTAGTAGACTTATTTAGCAACGAACTTTGAAAATACTATACGAAAACAAACGCGGCTGTATGGTTTGTGTATTGTAAAGTGCCAAGTAATGTTATAGGCAAGATTTCTGTAACAACAGAGATCACTTTAGTTTTCGACCTCTGACTGCAGGTATTACAAACATTCTAACATAGATTACCCCACTCCATTTTAAACCCGAAGATATATCTTACCTGTAAATCTGACTCCATCCTACACAGATTAAATGTGAAAAAACAGTTATTACATCTTCACTCTTTTGCGTTGGTATTAACCCACAAACTAAACAGACTAGAAAATCAAAAACTAAATCACTTCAAAAAAAGTAAAACATTTCATCTTGAAAGGCAACATTCAACAAACTTTGCCCGTAAGATCAAACTCAGCGCTCAAAACCTCCAAACGTAAGGATTTGCGGTAAGATTTAATTGTTGAAAAATTCCAGTTGCTCAAAACATGGAATATACCAAACCCTTAAAGTATTCACATTCTAAAAATGATAGTATGATGTAACTGATATAACTGATAAATGTAATATTACTGATGCAATGCTAATTAATGTAATGATGTGACTGATGTAACGGACTGATGTAACTGATGCAACTGATTGCGGTAATGATGTGACTGATGTAACTAATTGATGTAATGATGTGACTGATGCAACTGATTGATGTAATGGTGTAACTGATGTAGCGGATCAATGTAATGATGTAACTGATGTAGCGGATCAATGTAATGATGTAACTTATGTTACTGATTAATTTAATGATTTTGGTGCGTGTAACTATGTAATTAGACCGTCACTACATGCCTGCATGTACCTTGAGCGACCGGCACTTCGCTGAACTAACTTCAACATCAGGCTGGGATTGCTGAAAGAAATATTTTTTCCCTATAACCCAGTGATCAAAAAATTAATTCGTTAAGGAGTTACGGTGAACTTGAAATTAGAATCGCATTCCATGGGGAAAAAATCGTGCTCTGAGAGAGCTCGGAAAGGAATTCCAGAAATTAGGAAAACATTTCATTAAGATCACAAGGATAGAATAACAGCCTTAATTACTGTGACCACAACAAACAGATTTTCAAATTAGGTAAGGTATTTACAAAAGATGTCTAACATGACGTCCCTCTGCGGAGATGCAGGCGTGCAAACTCCGGTGCAATAATTGCCGGACGCGACCAAAGACACCCGGGGTTTCACGAATCCTTGCGGAGGCCATGGGGGCCATGCCCCCCGCCATGAAATGTTGAGCTGGGGGCCAGTTTCAGTCGATTGAAAGAAAAAGATTGCTGATAGTTAATGTCTGCCCCCTCCGAAATTATACATCGGAGATCCTGGAGTAGTAAGTAGCAGAATTAAAAACGACTTATACTACTACAATTTGTTTCTTTATTTTTAAGAAGTGTGGAAAATATAATGCATAAACAGCTTATCATGTAGGAAGATATAGAAAAGATAAAAAATAAATAGCGAAGAAGGCATGGCAACTGAGAGACCAAAGTGGGCACGAAAGGTAGAAGTACAGAAAGTCTATCTATGTAGAGCTGAGATAACCCATCATGCAGTATCTCCCCGGGAGGCGCCAGTCCCCATAGCTCAGGATAGACAAACCTAACTAGCCTAAACCTACTGTCTATCCTATTCAGGGACAGATATATGCAGTCATTAGGCAGTGTTCAGGTATCCAGTTTACAGGGTCCGAAACCCCAACCAAGAAACTGACCAACTTTGGTCAGTGTTTGGTGTTTTTTGGTGTTTTTAACTTTGGGATCGTATTATAAAACGTCCGATGTCATTCTTACTTGTACATTATGAAATAAATATAACACAATACAGTTATCATGAGCTGCTAGAAAATTGAAACAGATTTAATAGATTGAAACATATTCAAACTTTAAGGGTATGCATATTACAACTCAAGGTGCACGGGAAGATCATCCGTTCTCGCTACACAATTCGCGTTTCTTGTGGATATCACGACAGCCTCGCTATTTTGCTTGTGCACCTACACTCCCAAGCGTTTGTTTCATGAACTGAAATTTTTTACTCTTTTACCTGATAGATTTGAAACTCGTGCTCCATCTCAATACAATATTATTGTTATTGTTATCTATGAATGAGTTTGTGTTTTTTACGTTTTCAGGGAAACGTGAAGTCATTTAGTTTTAAATGGTCTTCGACATCAGATATAAAAAAATTTCAGTTATCCTAGATTCCTTCCTCCATCTACAACAAAAATTACAACATTCAAATACTGAATTTCTAATTCCCATTAGGACTTGCAAAATTATTCCAACTGTGAGATCAAATTCTAAGCTATGTACATAGATGGGTCGTGATAAGTTCAGAAGTAACTAATTCTTGCAATGTGTCTTAGCGAATTTTAAGCACTGCCTGGAAAGAAAAGAAAGAACAGCAGTTTGTTTCCAATTAAGAACCCGTTACCATCTGGCACTCGTTGGGCCAGGCTGCTTATACGGATAACTATCTTTCTGGAAATAATCTACAGATGTAATATAAGTTTTTGGAACAGATCGTGGCTAAATTACGGAGTTCGAGAAATTAATATTTTACTCTTTGCTGTTAGCATAAGTCGAGTGCTGAGTCCTACCTTACGTGACATATTACTGGAATCTTCACGTAGACCGTGGCATCCAATTAATTAAGCAGGTGCGCACTTGAATATTGACAATATTTAATTGTCAATTTCATTGACCCAATATATTAATGAAATTTTTTTTCCCACTAAGTCAATTAATTGACGGTCGTCAATCAAGCCCACAGACGATCAATTAAATTGTCAATATTCATCATTGTCAATTATATTGACTATAAAATTTATCGTCTATGGGCCGCTTTAGTAAATGGTCATTTGTAATGGTTCATATCTATAATACAGCGTACCGGAAAATGGTTATCAGATTTTAATGAGTGAATGAGTAGAGAGACGCCTTCTCCAGAGTCGTACCTACAACAATACAGCGTGTAAGTAAGTAGCTATCAGAATTAAATGACTGTATCGGTAAAGACGCTCCGACTCTAGAGTAACGGGTCGCATCTACAATACAGCGTGCCGGAAAATGGTTATCAGAATTTAATGAGTGTACTGTTGAGGTAAAGGAACTCCAACTCCAGAGTACCGTGTGGTTTCTACAATACAACAGGAAATTGGTTATCAGAAATTCATGAGTGTATAGGAAAAGGAGCTCCGACTCCAGAGGCGCAACACATCGCCCGAATCGAGATTTTGGCCTCCGAAGTCGTAGCGGCACCGCCAAACCACCTTACAAAAGGTCAACCACAAGCACTTGGCGTGCTGCGACCCACGTCAGAACCGCCCGTTCTGAGGTGTCCTCTGATTCCCGAGGAGAATCCTAACCTTCATTCATCACCCACAACGCGGGGATTGTTCTTCGTAACCTCTCCCACCGCCATAACCCCTCGCTGGCTCCCTGGAGGTACCGTTGCTCAGACCCTGGCTTCCGAAGTCAATGCGCAACTCCGATCCTAACGAGGACAGCATAACCGTTCCGGCTGCGAATGATAGCCTCGAGTCTATGATTCTCGTGCACGGTACCCAGGGACTTGCTTTCTTCTAGGTTTGGTTCACACCGAAATTGGAGAGATGCATGCAACATTTGCTGCACGAAACTCTGCCGCTCGAACTCTCAAGTCTTCGCATGAGAGGTAACGTTCAAATGAATTGGGCTTTAATTCGAATGCTTTGTAAAATACTGATATAATACTTTCAAATTTGATAGTTCTCGTTAGTTATTTGCTTTCCTTATTTTTACTTTGTTCAAAATGCTTTTCTATTTCTGAATATTTTGAAAGTAAGGGGTTTATTATGCGAGAATGACTGAGAATAGAGGTTCCCTGCACATTGCTTCCGTATAGTTACATCAAAGCATTAAACGACCGTGATAACGTCACTTTGTTATAACGGACGTCGTCTGGAAACGTCAAGACCATCAGAGCTAAATAGATTTCCCCCTGTCACATGGGAGATGAATTTGTGTCGCACATTCTATCACCGCTCAGTGTTCACGCTCGCAACTTTGTGCGAAAATAACAAAGTAAAGCTCACGTGAATGCATATAGGAGGGCATATTTCATTCCCGTGTCATAGGTGACATATTGCAAGTGATACAAATCAGTATCTTCAAGTCCCGCTGAAACTGTAATGTGTGGCACGCGCTAGCCATTTTCCTTATCAATCTCTAACTCGACCAAAAGAAGACTCTCTGCGAAGAATTTAACACGTTGATTGAGATGGGTTGAACTGAAGTTCAAAATTCAACTCAAATTTAAAATCAAAAGTTGTTCGCAATTTAATAAATACCAAATATGGGGGGTCCATTTCATTCCATTAATTTTTATAGATTGCTAAATTTTTTCAATCGACCCATCGGAGAGTCGCATCGCAAGCAACTTGTTTTATATCCCGGACACATCTGATAAGTTATAATAAAGATGGTAATAGAACCTATAATAGCATATTAACTGCGACAGATTAAGCTGTAGTTCAATATTCAACTCGAATTAAAGGCAATTTTAAAAATCAATACTGATATGAAAAACAAGAAATGGGCCGTGCCTTTATTTGAATGTGGGGAAGTACTAAAAAAATTGAGTTGGTGACTCGGTGAATCAATAGCGCTATGAAAATCCCCTCATTGAACAAAGTGGCGTCCCGCACCAGTTGATGTAATAACTAGTGTACACGGCTTGTCAAAAATTGACGGGATTCAATTTTTTCCTCAAATAAATCTGGCAGATGTGGATGCCAAACAAATATTTCCATCCCAATAGTGCCCGCGATTAAAATATTCTTGTACTTGTGCACTGGTGAAACTCGTATCACAGATACGGTCATTGAGCATCCTTATGAGCGAAACAGATACACGCACACACCAGCCAACCAACCAACCAACCAACCAACAACTGTGCATTGCTATTTATTACTATAGTGCACACGGCCCGTCAAAAAATGATAGGGTGAGATAGAGTGCAGTGCACTCAACTGGCCTGAGATATGGGGTAGTCAGGCCGCTCCTATATAGATACCTCTAAATAAAGTCCTTATTTTAAACATATGGTAAATGAACGAATGGTTTATTGCCTAAAATCGTGATGGAATTATGTAATTGATATGGCAAAGTACGATGGTATAGTTAGAATGATAGTTTAAAACTAAGGCTTAAACATATTTTCACTTATTGTGACACGTTGATGTCTTAAAACGTCACTATATTGAATGCACAACAATTAAGCCAAGGTTTATTCGTTTCCAAAAAATCAAAACATTTCTACAAAATTTAAGGAAGTTTATCGCTTTTTATAGATAATTATGGTATATCACAGAGATCACTTTTGCTTTAAATTTGTTAAAATCGCCGAATACCTGCCATATTTCACTTAACTGGCGTTCGGAATCTCTATTTTGAATCGAGTTTCGAGCGATAATATCGCTAAACTCGACGCATATTACTGCCTACATAAGGATAATATTTTCGCCAGCCATGTTAGACTTACGGAGTAACTGCATGGACAGAGAGATCGAGTGCTCAACATCGGACACCTCCTCTCTGATATCTTACTACAAAAACCATACCTGTATTCTGGAAACAGTGTTTGAATCACAAAAGATCGCCATGCTACCAAAAACCTGAACACGAGTTTACACGTTTCCTGCGAAGGGACCCACCAGTGGTCACTGAGGTGATTTTCAAAATGCTGCTGACCGACCAACAGTCACAAACTCGGTTTTCATAAATACTACATAAAAACTAAATGAAGGCACGATCTAGTTTGTGTTCGTTATTTCAAAATAGATCTCTAAAATTTGCTCTTATTTGAGTTGAATATTAGACTTCAGTTTAACTCGCCGCAGTTGACGTGGAAAACTTGATATACACGAATGTGATGCTTAGGCCACGTTCTCGAAAGGAGAGGGCAATGAAAAATCAACACTAACTCCAAAATTAACAGGAAAATTAACTAAAATTTATCTCTGAAGGTATGCCCAATTTTTTAGTTCATATTGAATTTAATTCCGGTTTATCATTGTCTTCTTTTTTGGGGAAGGTGGCATATTATCACATTCGAGCACAGTCTTGTACTCATTTTCGTGGCACCGGGTGATCTTATATGTAGGTGGTTCTTTCTTGAACTTCTTCGAATTTGGTGTAAAACTGGAATTTATTGAAAAATTAAATGCAATTTCAAACTTGATTGAAAGGTTAAGTATAATTTGAAATTTGCAAAAAAATAAGCACAGCTTAGAAGTTGAGAAAAAGAATTCCTACCATTTCAAAATAAACTGAAAAATTTGGTGTGGCGAAAATTAACAGAGACATTGGGCATAACTTCAAAATTAACTGAAAAATTTGGTGCTTCTTGAAACTTGATAAAAAATTTGTTACAACTTCGAAGTTAGCTGTAAATTTTGGGATATATTCTAGATGAAGAATAAAATTAAGTATAATGTTGAAATAAAAAAATAGATATAACTTCAAAATTTGCATTTTCAGGAAAAACTTACGACAATTACTGCAAATTAATTCACGTGGAGGTAGCTCACGAAATTTCTGTGGATGAGCAACTCTTGGCGTTATTATATTTTCAGAAAAATCCAAGTTTTCTGCAAAATGAAATCGTAAATATTTACATGTTTGAAAATTCTCATCAAGCTCAATTTTTTTTCCTATTTTCGAGGGTTTCTCAATCCCCAAGTGCCCCTATGCGATATTATCATGCATGGTAATAGAATACTGAATGTTATCCATAATTATGCAAAACTATGTTTGAAGTATAGAGATAATGTCACTCACATACTCTGTTCAAAACGGAAATTTCGGATGCAAACTTGGCGATATATCAAATAAGAAGCATCAAATAAAACGCATAAATGATCGCGCAAATTGGACTCACTTGGCGATAAAGTAGCGATAAACTTAGTTTTGTAAGGACAATCCTACCCAGGCCATCCCCTGAGGCATCATTTCTTCACATGATGCTGACATTTTTGAATCCCTTTATTACAGTCAAGCAGGAATACTCAAACTTTTGGAATGATCCTTCAAGTTAGGCCTCGTAAACGAGGACTTCATTTGCACCTAAAATAATAATAATTTGCACCTAAAATAAAAATAATTTAAACCTAAAACAATAATAATTTACACTTAAGATAATAATAATAAATATATACACCTCAAATAATTTTTAAATACGTGCTATAACGCAGGAATTAACTTGAGCTTCCAAAATTTCCTTGCGTTGCTTGAAACAACAGGGGAGGCATTGCTCAGGCACCAGAATCTCCAAAAAAGTGAACTGAGAAATACATATTGTTTGGTGCATTTTACTTGAAAGAGTAAAAAAATATAAACAAGCGTTTGGCAAATACACGAATGATAAAATCATTGTTCATCATCGGGCGAACTTGCGTTTATGGTTGAAGTTAAAGGATTTAAATAGTTTCTGTCGACCGATCTTATTCTTATTCTTTCGTTCTGTCGTAAATTCTGATACATGTTCATGCTGCATAGATCCACAACACATGAAAATATGATATATATACAACCCTGTCTAGTTACATTTAACAAATTCTGCAGAAAATACAAAGTAATTATTACAATTTAAACAACCAAAATTTTTTTGCCTAAATTGTAATTCAGCGAACTCTATCACCTATTATTCTGTGACAGTTGACTCAAAACTTTTCTAAATTTTAGAGTCATTAGAATTTAAATCATAGTTTTCACATATCTTGCATAACTTTCATCTCTCTACGTCGGCAAGCGAGGAAACAGTCCTATGTTTTTTTAAAACCCATTTCATTCACTGAAGCTAAAAACTATTTTCTTTTTGTCTTATTTAAGTACCTCACCCTCGTCTTAGTACCTTTGCGCTTGTTTTCCAATGGTAACCAGCTCGCTAAGTTCCAGTATTCCAAGTTCCACAAGTACCTCTGAAGCTAAAAAGACTTCACCTTCGTGTTATACAAAGTATACTTAGCATGCTTGACTCTTCAAATGGCAACCAACCAGCCCGGTAAGTTCCAGGTAAGTGCAAAAAATCATGTCCAGTCCATGACCTGCCTGAGTTGAGCAACAGGACCTGCTCTTGCCCCTCAAAGAGACAGGTTTTTCCACTAGAGATTGCGAGTGGTCTCTCCATAACGGGTCGCGCGCTCTGCGATAACCCAGCTAGGTCGCTCTGATCAGCGCGCGCTGCAGAGGCGGAGTTTCTTAGTGATCGAAACGCGTCATTCGCACTCCGTTCCAGCCAATAGTGGCAGCGATCGATCAGAGGGAGGGTAACGCAAAAGGGCATTCCTTCTCCAGACCGAGCCAAGAGAGAGGAAAACGCTACGTCGATTACATCGTATATCACCAAACATGCGTGCTCATTAAGAAGGAACCTATGACTTGATTGATCGAGTCTCGTTTTCAGCATAGCTTAGAAATGAAAGGAGATATCGAAGATTAATGAAATTTTCATGGAGGTGTGAAACTTTTGTATAAGTCGTTCGTACTTCAGAGCATGCATTCGCAGAAAATATTCTTGATAGTAGTACTTATAGGGCGATTCTTTCACAGATACATTTTTGATACACATTTTCATTTTGAGGATATTCTTCATGTATATCAGTACCATGATCAATCTATCTGTGCAACGCAAGCCCTACATAGTGAGTTAAGATTCATGCAGTGCATCACGCCACCATAGCTTGTTTTCCTCGGTGCTCAGTTTAGTCTTCGTGGATATTCCATCATCTTCTTTGACAGCACAATGGGTGCACTTGCTGGTTCAGATACGCCTTAGTCGCAAATTATCGAGCGATTTTCCACCAATGTATTCAAAACTTGTTTCAGTCTTTGTTCAATTGTGTGTGTGTAATGTGTGTCGTGAGCTTGCACGCAAAATTTAAAATTGGTACTTCAACAACTAAAAAGCTTACAAATAAAAATATCAGCATTCATTCTTCAAACGTTTTTTGCTGTAGGAAAAATTGCTAGCCTTAAGCAAAGAAATTTGCTGTGTATCACGACGCACAGGAAGTAATTACGGTATCTCTGAAATCACTTACGTATATAGCTACAAAGTCCTTAATTACTTTAATAACTGATGCTTTCACCAACAAAAGATAATCGAGATGGCTTTCATAGCAACTGCTTCTAGAAATAAATAATTCGCTGGCTCTTAAAAGCAATGTTCTTTAAACGTCTCTTATCAATTCTCCGCTTTCCCAATAAAAAATTAGAAACTATCGCCTCGTTCATTCGTCACGTGCACTTATTTTAGCGCCGACCTGTAGTCTGCTCGAGTTCTTTTCAACGAAAAGATTAATGTGCGCGAACTTTAAGTTTCCCCGATGCAGACAGAATCTTGATCGCTCTGCCCGCGGGTCCCTGCCGTTGCTCGGTGGAGCGTGAGCCATCATGCAGTCCGCAAACCGTTGAAGAGGTCATAAGTTCTCAGCAAGTAGCTCACGCCGCAGCACTCTAGTGCATGAGCCCAGTTCGTCGAGATATTACTGTATTTCGGAGCTCCGGAGGAAATTGCTCCGAGTTGCTCGGCGGGCGGAAGCGCGAAAGACGGTAGCGCTCTTGTGAGACTTTCGGACGAGCGTCAAACCCATTCTGCACCTCGAGCATATCTCTTTAACTGACGGTGCATGTGCTGAAGGAGGCCGTAACACACCTCTAGGGAATGAGTATCTACCTAAAAGCAAATTAACGTTTGGGAAAGAAGCGATCCCGCGTAAATTCGGAGTTAGACTTAGGGTTTGCCGGGAAGACATATTGGCAGAAGGAACCGTGCCTTCTCACGCAACAAGTTCGGGAACAAAAGCAGCGTCTTCTGCAGCACGCCGATATTGGCGCGTCATTTCAGGTTTCCGGAGATCAGAGGTGAACTCGAGGTTTATCTCAAAACAGTTGGAAATCAGAGGAAATTGCCCCAAGAAAATTACCCGAAACCGCGGTCGAGTGCGCTACGTGAACTTTACGTGCGGCTCGATAGGAATTATCTCATGTTCACGTACGTGCGTTCCTGAGGGGACTACGTGATGCATGTAACCAGTAGATGACCTAGGTACGCTCTCTAGCTGGTAGAATCAGGGTAGATTTGAGTGTACGATCAGGGTAGATTTGAGCCCAGGATCTGGGCTAAGCGAAGCGTAGGGTCAGCAGATTTGAGAGTAGGATCAGGGTGAATTGAAGTATGCAATTGAGATTGAAGCATAGTATCAGATTAGATTGAAGCGCCGAATCAGGGTAGATTGAAGCGAAGAATCAAAGTAGATTAAAGCCTAGTCGCACATAATCATTAATGCACATGGTGAGTACGGCTGATATTTTTCATAAAGATTGATATTTTTGACTGCTGAGCTGAGGGAAACTGTGAAAATTGAGCTCAGTTCATCAAATGACATTCACGTAAAGTTATTGTTTCACTAAAATGGCGTTCAATAAAACTTGCTCCTTAGCATCAAGTTAAAACGCATCACAATAGAGTTGACTTGGAAAGACGCACTTGAAAATAAAATATCCGATGACCCTTATAGTCACTCTCATCTTTTGAACAACTTCCGAATGAAAACAATTGCGACAAATAATTTTGCACAAACAACCCAGTCGAACAATCACCATTACCACAAACCCACACCACCATCACAATACGGTGACGTCTCTCACTTACAAACCTATTGAATTCTACGTTATTATACAGAAGTCGCTCCTCTAAGCTCACATTACGCAGAAGTTATAAAGTGGAAAATAAGTCGGAAACGAAATTCCACACGTCATTGAGTACACAACATTGCGGCACAGGAGAGAGGGTCCGAACATGGCGTGCAAATGTCATCCAATTATAGAGTGGAACCTGGGGATGTTGTGCAGCTTGCAGGTATTGTGAGAGGCACATGCGCGTCACATGCTGGATACACGCGCGTTACATGCTGGATACACGCGCGTTACATGCTGGATACACGCGCGTTACATGCTGGATACACGAACGTCACATGTTGGATACACGTGCGTCACATGCTGGATACACGTGCATCACATGCTGGATACCGCACGTTACATGCTGGATACCGCGCGTTAAATGCTGGATACACGCGCGTTACATGCTGGATACCGCGCGTTACATGCTGGATACACGTGCATCACATGCTGGATACACGTGCGTCACATGCTGGATACACGTGCAT
>JACJUY010013350.1:4209-14424 GCA_014220935.1 Platorchestia sp. MABIK | reverse complement strand
TTTGTTAAAATAACGTAGGTTTTTGTTTTGTTACGGACCAACTTTTTTTCGGTTCACTGCTGTCCTGTTTTTTCAATACCTACTACTTTCTTCTTCAACTTTGATCTTGTTTCATGAACTTTTTTCTCATCTTACTGTTTCTATGTCCTTTCTGCATAGATTCCACGTTCCCTTAACTCCATACTAAATGGGGCCTTCTTCCTTCCTCTCTTTGGATCTCATTTGTTGAGGATAGGGAGGCTTAAACTAACTAATAATCTAATCTAATAATCTTTATATCAAAGAAAATTTGAGGCCATTATATCAATATTTCAGCAACATTGGTCACTAATGCATAATTGCCAAGCTTATTTGTCAGTGTAAACAGCAATAGAGACTTCCCACTCATTTACTTCAAGGTATATTTTCCAGTGTTCATATATTTTTTGAGTTGTATTTACAATCTATAAACCTAGTGAAGTGCAAACTAATAAAGAAAACATGTTTTATCTTTTTCCTTCAATATTTAATTTATGTAATGGTAGAGCTAATATTGTATCTCTGATGGCTTTATCAAAAGGTTAAGACATTTAAGTTTAGAATTATTCAATAAGAAATGTTGTACAAAATTTGCTGGAAATTAACTGTTTTTGTTGAACTTGAATATGTCATGAAATTATTTTGAGGTTTAACCTATGTTTTATGAGGTAGTTATGTTGCTTTTTTGATATGTATGCATGAGAAGATAGTTGCAAATTTCTGCAATGTTGACATTATAGTTTTGAGTACAGAATTATTGTCTTTCTCCCATTATACCTTTAATATTTTCCTGATTTTGCTAAAGCCAAAGCTTATATGTCAATGTAAGTAGTGATTCTCAAGCAGGGAAGAATTTCAGGGAACTTTTTTATGCCAGGACACAATGGCAAAGTGAAACTAGGTGTAGCAATCTAGCGAATTTTTGTGAACTATTTAGGTGTACCTTATAATCAAAATTTGCACCATAAATTAGAACAAATATAACCTAGAATTAGTTCAAAAAAGGTTTTATCATAAAAATAACTTATTATATAAATCTATTGGTTTTTTTACATGAAAGAATAAACTTAGACTGGATCAAGTGATAGGAGCGTCGCACACCTCCTCTGACCATGTTTGTTTATGAACTGATGAGCGAGACCGCGCCGCTGACAAACGCGTCCCAAGGAAACGTCATTCATCACATTAAAAGATAATTTTTTACCATACATCTTGTTTTAAATGGCCTTAAAATTATTTCATTAGAAAAAGGAAACTTTCTGCTTGAGGAAAAGGTAAGTTTTTTGGTCAAAAATGCCTTCAGAATAATAGTAAATCATTATTGTTTCCTGTTAACGGGACGTGAAAGAAAACATCTATATTATTCCTACGAGAATTAATCGCTTTTCGGCCTCGTACCTGACACAAATTCACGTCGTTCCTCAGAAATGAACTTCCGAGAGTTCCATTTGCTTCAGAGAGTTGCTTCTTCCACGCCGCAGGTACCTAGCAGCTGTATGTAGGCATGGTAGAGTATACGTGCTGTGGAATAATTATATGGTAAATTCCGTTTTTCATTTAGAGTGCGTAAATATTCACATACTATTTCGGTTTGTCTTAGAGTAAGTTGTATGAGATTTTTTAAATTTTGTTTATAATTGATGGTGTCATGAAGTTAGAGAAAACTTGCTTTTGCGCACTAATTTGGTGCCTTGAAATGAAATATTAGGCATTAGGGCTAAAAAATGTAATGTGAGCAAAGCGTGACATCCAAAATGACAATGGGTGTCTTGAAGAGGTATTTGGAAATGAAATTCTTTGTTCACGTTTGTGAATAAAATGCAACAAATGGTTTTCTAGTATAAAGGACACAAAGTGAACGTCTATGTAAATCACTAAAATCCATCCCAAAGATAATTTCAATATGATATATGTAATTGATTGTAAATTCAGTAGTCATTTGATGTCCAATAAAACTACTCTAACCAAGTTTTTGCTGGATATTTCTTGATGAAGTTAGATGGCATAAGAAAGAAAGAAAGAGAAAGTAAACCCGTTTATTTCCAAAAAAATGTGATACATGAGATACATTACAACATATTGGGGTTTTAAAATTTCTTAACATTTAACTTCCTTAATTGAACTCATAGCATTTCATAGATCGTAGAATTATGAATCGCAATCATAGTAAAACAAAATATTAAACATGACACACTTGTGTTCAGTAAAGCCAGTTGAAACATTTCCTTACATGATATTTGTAAGTTACTATAAAAGAAGATTTCTAAGTTCAATTTTGAATGTTGTACAGAAAATTTCCCTACATAACTGTTTTTTTTGTTCAATGCCAGAAAAGAAATTTTTTTTGAAATAGTGACTCTAAACATGCTTCGCAATTTGTAGAGACATTTAGTGTTCCATTTATAATTGCAGCCAGTGCTGTGACATTCAAGACACCAAATCCAATCCATCCACAGTCACTGCACTGATGCAGTGACGCTAATTATTAAATCGTGTCAGTAAACTATTGAAGGTTGAAAGGTGCGGATGTGCTGGAGCGTTCCTACTTACTTTTATTCTGATTCGGTAAGTTTGCCAATTGTAGTTATTACCTCGTTTATTTGTAAATAACCGATGTTTTCAGGAGATATTCTGCAGAATGTGCAGCAGTTGTGTAACTAGATCAAAGATTTGAAGTTTTTATATAAGGAAATGCACATGCCGGCGTATTGCCTAACATTCTGAGAACCACAGTGAAAATGAGTTTTAAAATCTGTTTTGTTTTACTGGTTATATTGAAACAGTGCTTCATCGTAGGAGTATAATTCTAGAGAGACCACTTTTTTCCATGCTATCTCCATAGTTTTATTTTGCTACAAGAAGATTAACTGTGCGTGAGAGTTTGATATTAAAAAGGCAATTTCTGGCTTCTGGGACTCGACAAGCTCTCGTAAGTAACAGCGTATATGTCGATAACAAAGTATCAATTTTTTGCAATAAATGCATATATTTCAAAGTTTTGCTGAGCTTCACCTAACGGCAAGAGAAAGTTGAGGACGTTTGAAGGATTCGTCCTGATTCCCCAAAAAGATAAAGTTGGACAGTGCATTAAAAGCGCAAGTAGTCGAAGAGTTGAGACATGGAGCTAGAATATACTGGTGGGAGCGTAGCCGGTTTCGATCGGATTCAAATTAGCTGCAAAAGTTGAGAGACCAGGGCATACTCAAGGCCCCACACGTGACCACCTCTGAGCCAACCACAGACGCTTGGCTGGAGTTGGCTCCTCCTCACCTCCTCTACAACTCCGCCTTCCATTTTCCAAAGCAAGATTAGCACTGCACCACCAATCAAAGGATGAGGTGTACGTGCAAGTCGCTCTGTAATTTGTTGATATATCCAAGGGCCTGTAATCTTTATAGTTTTCAACTGTTAATGTATCTTTGCTAGTAATTCTGATATTAAGTGTCCTCAAATGAGGAAAGACAATTTATTGTCTTTCGGAATCTAAGAATCCCAAATTAATCCTTGTCAGGACTGAGACGTCAGGGAAATATTTTGTACTAAATTTAAGGAATATGCAGAAATACATTCCATCACCAGTCTATGTCTTACACTATTATAAAATGATTCATTCAAAATTTATTATTCGAAAAAAAATTTATCATCGTGGAAATATTTTCTGGGGTTAACTTTTTCTGGGGTTAATCCCAAGAATCCTGGGGTTAATTTATTTTCAATCTAAAATTTAATACTGAAATTTATTTATAGACTTTGAACTTTACTGGGACTGTAAAATGCTTTCAATTTCAACAGTCAAATTTGTTTCTCAAGATATAAGCATAGGGATTGCGTCCCAAAAAAATGCCTAATTTGGAAACCCTGCCTTGACAACAAATCAAAACCCAGATATTTCTTGAAAAAAACTAAGATCTGGGTTAAAATGCCTAGGTGCGACTAATTTTGCGACTAATATAGGTAATCATTTCAATTGAAATCAATGACGACCTTCTAATTGACCCTCCTTATATTTATATTTTGTAGGGACGCTGCTAATTGACTTCATTAGATTCTGCTTGATTTTTCCCTATTAGTTAACTGTAATATTGAAAAGCCTATCGGTGGCCAATTTGGAGGGTTGTTTGTATCAGTTTGTCTCAGCAATTTTGTAGCAAGCAGTGATAAAATGTAACATGTGTGTCCTTGGATGATCTCTCAAATTTTCATGAAAAAAATGTATTTAGGGTGAAACATTTTTATTTTAAGACCATCTTTCCTTTGCTTCACTGGTATGCTTTCTGCACCTCTCTGTCTCATTTTGTGATTTTCTTCTTTTGAACCTTCTTTCAAACTTGCACCAGGATTTATGTGCTGGAATTCATCATGGCATAAATTCCCATTTCCACAAATAAAAAAGTGCCATCTTCAAGATGGTACCTTGTACTTTCCTCTCTTGAAACAGCAATATCCGATTTATGCGAGCCTCAAACCAATTAATATGATCATTAGATCCTTATTACAAAGCGTTAGTAGACTTGCTACTATTCTTACTCCTACTGGAGTCATTCGTATTTTAATTTCATGCATCCCCTCAAGGGGATACAATTATAGTATCTATGGAAATCAGCGCTCCGAGGGGGATAACGTATGGGCCGGATCCGATAGTTTGGTAGGCCTTCATTTTGTTGAAATCTGATAATTAGCACTCCCAGGGGTAAAGTGTAAGGGCCTGAGCTGAGTGTTAGGTAGGCCTTCTTTTTGTTGAAATAAAATGTTTTTGTTATGTTCTAAGCATTATCTTTTTACGGTTCACTGCTGTCCTGCTTTTCAGCTCCTTTCACTTTCTTCCTGACTTTTTCCCTTCTTCCTGACTTTTTTCCTTCATCCAACATTCTTTCTAAACTTGCCGTTTCTCTGCGCTGGAGATCTTGTGCGGGAACACGCCTTGTGCATAGAATCCGTGTTCCCTAATAACCATCCTAAATAGAGCTTTACTGAATTATTCCTCTCTTTTGAATGCCTTTGCTTCAGATAGGAAGGTTTTTAACTAACATATGATTCAATATAATCTTATTTCACTCATCCGATCATGCTAAGGTCAGTTTACGGTTAATTATTTACTTTTTTGTAGAGGACAAAAGTGATATTCGTTTTTCAAATATGTATGATGTTTGTTGACATAACTTTCTGAACTAGTCAATACCATAACTGTCTGAACTTGTTTAATATTTTTAAGCTGAAACCGGTTCTCTTTGTTATTTATCGAAACAGATTTACACTGCAGCTCTTTCACCCATTTTGTTGGTAATTGATTTAGCAAATGAATTAATTATTTCATCCTGTTAGTGTCATTTAGTACAATATTTTTAGTATTAAAATGTAAGAAATTCAATGCTTTGTCAATTATCTTGGTACTTACAGTCCTGAGTTTGATTGAATTTGACCCCATTGCGGCAAATTGTCTTGATAATAAATTTAAAAGCCAGTCTCTGTCTTACAATATTATTTAATTATTCCTATAAAATTTATTGTGTGAAAAAAAAAATTATTATCGTGTGTACATTTTTCACTTGAAAATATATCAACGTCAATCAGCTTTGGTTGTTCTGCAATTATTTTTTCAGACTTTTCCTATTCAACATTTGCCATCTCCTAAATTATGAATTATCAGCGTCTTCAATCAATTGCATGACTAAAAATAATTTTTTTGTCATGGATGATGTTCAAAAGATTTTTTCCACTTCTGTTTTATTGCCCTTTAAAAGAGGCGTTTCAAGCTTTCGGTTGAGCCTAATTTTAGGCTTGTAGGTTGATTTCATATAAAATAAATGATCGGACAGACAAGGAAGTAAATTCTCGCGTTGTTACGTAGTCTCCCGATAGTTGATTGTAGCTAGTGTTCCTCTAGAGATATAAGATAAATTTTTTTTCTTTAGCACGCAGGGTTGAATGATAACAATCGACTGAGCCAAACTTCTAGCCTTGGATGTCGATTTGACGGAATGTAATCCACAAAAAAGTAGTAAATCGTTGCGCTATAACGCAGTTCTCAACGGGTTGGTTGCGGTGCTCAAGTTGACGTACGCTAATGCATGTTTGTGGTAAAAAATTAAGATGCCATTAAGGGTGTCCATGTACTCAGAAATTGACAGAATTGTTGCATCTGCCCTTCTTTGTGCGATAGAAGCATGATGTCATGCTCCATCACTTTGTAGTCGAGTTTACTATTTTTACGGTAAAATTCACACTTCAAACTTGAATTAAAAAAAATACCAGCCTTCTAATGGGGCTCGTATGTTGATTTGATATGAAGTCAATTTTTAGTACACAGACGTGGATGCAAATTTTCGGTGTCAAGTTCGGCATTGAGTTGGGTGTTGAAATCGGTTTAAGATTCTTCCCGCCTGTATAAGCTTTACGAAATAGAAGTAAATTCATGCATCCTTATTATTAAAAGGCCCGGTCGCAAGTTCGCAACACAGTATCCTCTTCGTTGGAACTAAAACTTGGAGCTCAATCCCTGCGGAGAAAAGTGAAAGTTATTCTTACGAGGTATTCAAAAGATATCTTGAGTCTCATTTCCTATCAGAATACTAGTCGTGTAAGATCACCAAGTCAAACCTTGTCTCCTCCATGACTGGTCCATGACTGATATACTGTTAACATCTAGTCTATATAATCTATTTTGTAAAATGAATCATCCAATATCGAGTTAACTTTCTCATTGATCAGTCTACTGCGCAACTAGGTTAAACATTATTGTACACCCTAGAATAACGTTGATGGTAGAATGCCCTAGAAGTCGCTGAACTTATACAGGCCCACAGCTAGCTATACTGAAATTTGACCATTGTACTAGACATAACAAACATTCTACCTCTGAATCACTTGTGGTAAATAAATTGTTTGAAATTCCTTTAATTGTTCAACTTATTTGGGCCAAATTGATTTCAGTATTGAGTGAAAGTATGAAAAACCCAGGTGATGCCTGGAAGCAGTGTTACCAAACTTGTCATTTCTGTGAACAAAATCCTGGAGTTAACTTTTTTCTATCTGAAATTTGACACCGAAATTCATTCATAGACTTTAAACTTTGCTGGGACTGTAAAATGCTTTCAATTTCAACAATCAAATTTTGTTTCTCAAGATATGAGCTCAGGAATTATGTCCGGAAAAAAGTGCTTAATTTGACAACTCTGCCATGACGTCAAATCAAAACTCAGATATTTCTTGAGAAAACTGGGTTGAAATACCCAGGTGTGACTAACTCAGCAGCTAGAAGAGCTTTCAGCATGCGTGTGTATACTCCACCGTAGTTTGTAGGTAACTGACGTCACAGTAGCGAGAACGCTATTGGTTAACACAAACATGAGAGAAATCTCAAGAACTAATTCTCTTTTCAGTCGACTATGCTCCCTCCATGTATACTCCTGCCACGAGTTGAGATTCTTTCTCTATCAGTGCTGTGCTGGTCTCTCTTTGTTCTAAGATGTTATTTTCCGGAACATTGTGGTGAAGCTCATAGAACTCAAATGATTAATATTGCAGGAGAAAGATTCATAGTCATAGCAGTTTTGCGTATTATGCAATTTAATTTTGAGACTAATTTAGACAAGCACAATAACTAAACCAAGTGCAAGAAGGTTGAAAACATTTGATGTTAAAAAAAAATAGTTTCCTACAGAGATCTACAATTTGGTATGGCCAAACATGGTTATAATGAGAAAGAATAACAACGATATGGATGCAAAGTAGCTATTCATTGTTTCAGCAGTTAGCTTACATTACTTCGAAATTCAGCCAAAGTCAAAAATGGCAAAGTTTAAGGAATTTTCAATCATTTACTATTAGGTAGCCTTGTAAATTATGCAATGACATTAAAATAACAACTATTGATATTTCAATAACTTCTAAGGATTTTTAATCAAACGAACTATTCTTCATCAACAGATTTTTAAGTTTTTCATAACTAAATAGAAATTTGGAAAACATGAACTATTTTTGCGTATGATTAAAAAAATTTTGGACCTTTTTTTTAATTTATGCCCTTCAATTCTGAAATTACACCCTGCACTCAAGAGTAGTTTTCACAAATGTGTCCTACATATGGGTGGTAATAGGACAAATGTGTCCTATTACCTAACCCATATTAACCTTCCCTAACCAAACCGATCCTGAGAATACATCCAACATAAAAACTGTGGACCCAAGAAAAAAATTTCACCAACATTACCTAGCAAGTTTTAACATAACATATTCTAACCTAAGCTATCCTAACCTAACATATTCAAACTTATCTCTTCCTGTCCTATGCTAACCAAACCTATCATGATATGTCAAACATAAAAAATGTGGACCCGTAAAAAAAATCCATCAACATAACTTAACCTATGCTAACTTAACTTATCCTATACTAACGTATCCTAACCTAACTTAACTTTACCAATGTCATCATAAGGCTAGGTGGACCAGTGAGAAAATTCTGTCAGCATTACCCAACAAATTCTAACACAACATATTTTAACCTAACCTATCATAATATAGTATCCTATCCTATGCTAGCCAAAGCTTTCCTGATAATATGTCAAACATAAAAAACCGTTGGCCCGTGAAAAAACTGTCAACATTACGTATCCCATGCCAACCTATCCTAAGGGGGGACTAATACCTGGCACTTGCCTCATTTTTCAAATCTCACTGTACACATTTCTATTGCACCTAGGGGAACGAAAATACATACAGATAGGTGAAATAGAATTCTGGACACATTTGCTTCCACAAAAATTTTCTATTTTCGCAAAAATAAATTGAAAAAAAAGTATATATTTCATGCGCTAAACATTTTACATTCTACAATTTTCAGCGTAGAAGGGTGATTTTAGTCTCATTCGACGTGGAAGGACTGTAGGAACACCATAACGAAGGATAATTTTGAATTTCGGATTAGAAAAAAATTTATTGTTACATATGTCCGAAAAATGTCACCCCCCTGAAAAATCCTAGATAGCTTTTTCTAACCTCAGGTTGCAACATTCTATTGCACCTAGGGGAACAAAAATGCATACAGATATGTAATATTGAATTCCTAACACATTTGCATCTGTAAAAAATTTTGATTTTTGCAATAGAAAAAAGTTATTGGGCAAACATGTATATATATATATTTATATATAATTTAATTTTTTCTTTGCGCCAAACTGCATTTCTTCCACAATTTTCAACGTAGAAGCATAATTTTGATCTTATTTGATGCGGTTTGACAATGGAAACAGCGTAGCAAAGTGAAATTGTATTTGAATTACAAATTTAATTTTCATTGGGAAAAAACTGGAATTTTTTTTACATGTTGGACAGTGTAACAATAACTTTTTCTAATGCAAAATTCAAAAACATCCTTCGTTACGGTGTTTCTACAGTCTTTCCGCGTCAAATGAGACCAGAATCACGCTTCTACATTGAAAATTGTAGAGTGAGAAATGTTATAATGATCATTCGTGCGTTTCTATGATTTAGTATCATTTTATATTACAGCAAACTCAAATTGCATCGTTCAGCCACCATTTTAATGATCGTTCCTTGCTGTGATTACTTTAGATCTTATTTATAGTCATTTATTTCCGATGACGTATTTTCTGATTATTCTTGATGGCTAAATACAAGGATTAAATAAATAGGCTTCCAAATTCTTAATTTAATATAGAAATGATGACTTGAAAATTAACGATGACTTCTGATTCAAAAGAGTTAATTCAATTTAGATAACACAATCGATGGACAGGAATTTATCTATAATTAGCACATATCGAGGTGAAGCCTAGTTACCGAACTAGTCAGCAAAACACAGATTATCTAATACATAATGTGGATTTACGCGTACATCCTAGATACTGAATAATGCTCCGGACACTGTGAGCAGATGTTGATTCTACACGTAAGATAACAAGATGAATGGTAATAGTGGATACATGGAAGAATCTTATACTCATCTGCACTCAAATTCCAGATTGGCGGCTAAACCAACTGAGTCAACTGGTGTACAATGAATGGCCGTCTCGCATACCCGCGAGGGTAGCGGACGAGTACACCCGACCTCTTTCTCACTACGCTGCCTCTCCTTATGCCTCGACGCCGTCTCGCAGACGGGCAACCTCAGTAATGATTTGCGATTCAGATACCCTACGTCGTGTTTAAATAAACGTTACGAAGAAGGGAGCGTTTGGC
>JACJUY010013349.1:6359-16977 GCA_014220935.1 Platorchestia sp. MABIK | reverse complement strand
GGAAGTGAAGCACCCCCGCCATTGCTCCGCTTTGTCATAAATTGCCAGCGTAATTGCCTTTTAGGCTTGGTTTAATTAATGTAAGCCTTTGTCCTTTATTGTGCAAGGTATTGGCTGTCTTGCACAGGACTTCAGCAACGAGCAATGGCTGGATTTGCGACAATGGTACGGATGCTATCCTGGAGTTTAGATTCAAAAGTTGGCACACCTTGGCTCTGGGAAAGGTGGGAGAGAGGTGTTCCATCGTATCGAAATGGATGCTCATCATAATCCGGGATGAACAAATGGCCAAGCTACCGAGCTGATACCCTCGACTCTCTGTTGAGAGGGGGTTCCAGCACGGGTCGGGCGCTAGGCCAAAGTGAGGGTGGGTAGCTGGAACCCCCACTGGGGAATTCTAGCTACCCTTAACATAGTCAGCTCTTGATAATTCTTCGACATCTGCAGTGTCGATCAAAACCTTATGTCCCGAACTTCTTCGACTCTAAGTAATCAAGTGTTTCTCGATGGAATTGCTTTCGAAAAGTCTGCGGTGATTGATATCGTAACAACGGTGATGGTGGTGAAGATTGTGTGAAAGGAGTATGGAATGAGAAATATTTGAAGTGCCTCAACAATAACAGCAAAATAATTTTTGTTCCCCAACTTTCCAACTTTACGAAATCGTTCTAGTTCATCACGCGTTAAAGTAGTAAGAAATTCACTGAAAACAATTTTATTGATACACTGTCGTTCTTAAAAAAAAATTCACCAACTCAGTAGTTATAAAAATCGACGTTTCGATATACAAACATCATCTTCAGCCTTAAACTGTACAGAAAATTTTTTTCAGTCACATTGATAAAATGCAAATCTAATTCTTACAGCTACATCAGGCAAAGTAAGAACGTTGAAAATTACAACACAAGAAAATGACTAGAAACAAAATTTGTACCACAGGAATATGCACATGTAAGACCAGGAAATAGTAATGCACAACTCAAGTATATATATATATATTAATGACACAAGCGATAGGAGCGAAATGAACGATCGAACGGTTGTATCAAGCATCTCAGCTCTAGTTCTAGTTAGTAATTTTAGAGCAAATAAGTCATTAGTGTTTTCGTTGAGAGCAGGTTTAAGTTTATGATGTACAAGGCTTCTTGAATTTGAAAACGTTCTTTTTATCTACATCATATGAAACGTTTGTGCTAGAGGATAAATTTTCATTTGAAGGGTTGCAGCTGTGGTCAACGCGGAAACGATTAATAATAGAACCTTGATATTTGTGAGCAGGTAATCTTTGTTTCAAGGTTATGATTAATTCAGCCATGATTAATTCTTGTTTCAGGGTCATGAATAACAAAACAATTAAATGAGACGTTTATTACATGTGAATGTACATTGGAACCAAGATGTGACTGCTGTTCATAGGTCTTTTGTAATATAAGGCACCCTTGAGAGACCTATGGACTGCATTGTTTGTGATGAGGTGGTGCAGATGACGCTTGGATTTTATAACCTTGAATGCCATACCTTACGAGAAGAAGAGCCAGGAGGCTGAAATTGATTTACTGACACCACCACCACGAAATTCTCATAGGATAGCCACAAAATTAACTTTGGTAAAATTACCAAAGCAACAACTGAATATTCTCTGACTGAAATCGTCGTTAACTGAGTTTATTATTTCAACAAAAGAAGACTTACCTAACTCTCAGCTTCTTTGCAACAAATTTGCGGCCTTTACTTTGCTTGCAGAACTATTCACTTCAGAACCGGGCTGAGATCTCGCAACAGTTACGCTGAATTCTTCAGCACTTCACTTTTTGGTGGATGAATGATCGAGCTTAACTCATTAACAGATCCGATTATCATACGGTCTTTTTACGTAAACGTACGTGATATATTGTACGTCTTGTTACACATCTTCCTTAATCTCTTCATCGAAATTCACTATCGAGCGAGTCACTCCCTCATTTTGGTGTAGATGACAACCTGAAATTTGGAAGCCCCCGGTGATACTCCCGATGATCAGAACCACCGTCAGGTGATTCTGATAACGGTATTATGAGTGCAAAATGACGTTAAATGTTTAACCCCCTAGTAAGGCACAAAATTTATGAAGAGCGAGGCACTGTTGCTTCAGTAGCAAATGGCACAACCTCGCCCCAACTCACAGATCGTGATTCTACGGTGCATGCTCTCTGCTGCAACTCCTGACCTCAATGGTCAGGACTTGAACCGGGCACTAAGAATCGAGCTAAATTGTAACTAGGGGTGTTGACGGCGGTAAAAATGGGCCGGAATTGAAACTTAGTCGAAAAGTCTGGCTTGTGCACTTTAGGCAGACTATACAAGATTCCTGGACTTGAGCCGGATCCATACAATTTTGAGAACAGTTCTGTGAAGAAATCGTGTAAATTTTTTAGTTTCCGCAAAAAATTATTAATCTTATCTTCAATTTGAAGGTAGTGTAGTGTCGTTTCTATCCGCACTACTTGAGGTTTGGTAGCAGAAGCTGCAACTTCAGTTCCCTTAGCCGAATACCAAGGAGGAGGATAAGGATACGCACAGCAACGTTCCTAATTTAGTACTGGTTCCATCGGCGACAGACCTTCATTAAAACTAGTCGTGCCCGTGAGTCAAACAAAGACTTTCCGGTGCTCGTAAAGGTAAGGCGCAACAAAGGACTTACGTCGGCATGTTCCGGCGGTTTAGGACACTTCTGGCTCCGAGACATGCGAAGCCACGCACGATAAGATATCTGGCGGCGCCTGCCATGCGAGGCTCACTCCGAGATACAAAAAATTCACTTCCTTTAGATGAATATATGATAAAAGGAAGGAAAAGCTCAGCAACCTATTCGCATTACAGGTTTAATTATTTTTCCTGATCTACGAGGTTCATTTTGTACAGGTGAACTGCTAACAGATTGCGACGCAGGAGGCTCCGCCGCCCTACTACAGATAGATCCCAAATTACTAGAAATATGAAGCAGCTAATTTGAGTGTCACTTCCAGATTACATTTAATGCTAATATTTAAACATGAAAGATATTAACAGCGAATATACCAACAATAATTCCCTTCAGCCACTTGGGACCATTTCTTAAATTCAGAGCATGAACATGATCACCGACATCAAATCAAGGAACATACAGAGGCTTAGACCTAGACATAGAATATTTAGGATGAACTCTATCTATGGAAGTAACAAATTTACGATTGTTCAGCGCAACAGAAAAAGCAATTTTTGTGACACTATGAGGAAAACAATGTGACTGAAATAGCGCTTTTGCTAGATGGGATTTGAACGATTCGGAAGAAGAGAGTTTTTTTCAACAGGTCTTTAATGACTTTTACCCCCCTCTCAGCTTGACCATTGCTTGCTGGAGAGTAGGGCGAGGTGTGAGGTGTTCAATGCCGTTGGAAATTAGAAAATCTTTAGAGTCTGGAGATGAAAAGTTAGAAGCAATGTCACTTACAAGCACATCACACAACCCGTTTCTGCTGAAAATCATTCTCAAAGCATCGATAGTATCTGACGCTCGTGGATGGTAACACTTCGCATTTAACATATTTAGATAATGCATCTAAAGCAATGAAAGCAATTTTATTCTCGTAGGAAAAGTGATCAACATGAATACGTTCAAAAGGACGAGAAGGAGTGGGCCATTCTACACTTCTAGACTTAGGTTTTGCTCGATTTAATTGGCATTGAGGGCAACCTTTTACGATATCTTCAATAGTTTTGTCCATTCCGGGAAACTAAAAAACAGATCGGGCCAACGACTTCATTCCACAAATGCCAGAATGTCCATCATGAAATGTTGCAAGAACTAAACTCCGTAATGACTTGGGAATTATAACCCTTTCTTTATAAAGTATACAACCTTTCATGATGGTCATCTGAGGTAGCAGGTTCTCAAATTTAGACAAATTAGGATTAGGTTTAGGAGGCATGCCAAACTTTATGTATTGTTTGAGTTGACATAGTTCGCTATCCATATCAGTATGAGTTTTTATATTTTCACACGTAATAGGAGTTTTATCGAGAGAGTTTCCTGCAAAAATCATTTCGTACGGTTCTAGTTCTGTTACAGTTGTGGGTAGGGGGAGCCTACTGAGAAAATCGCTATTTCCGTCATGTTCACCTTTCGAATAGCTGACAACATAGGCAAACTGGGAAAGTCTGAGAGCCCATCTTTGAGTACGAGCGGAACAATTGAGAGGTACCCTTGTTATGTGCAAAAAGTTTACAACAAGGTTTTTGATCGTTATGAATAAGGAACTTAGCTCCAATAAGAAATTTCTTGAATTTTTCTACGCCGAAAACAACATTAAGGTTTTCTCTTTCGATGTTAGAATAGTTTCGCTATGCATTATTTAGAGATCTTGAAGCAAATTGAACAGGACACCAATCATGAGAAGGGCCAACGCGTTTCATGAGTATGACAGCAATTCCATAGCCAGAACTGTCAGTTTCAAGAAGAGTTTCATGGTTGGGATCGAACAATTTTAGAGGTTTATGCGAACGAAAGATCTCCTTGATTATCTGGACACTTTTATCCTATTCTGGAGTCCACCGGAAAGGTACATCTTTCTTAAGTAGCGAATACAGAGGATGCATGACATGAGAAAAGATGGGTACAAAACGACAATTGGAATTACACAATCCAATGAAAGCTTGCAACTGTTTGAGGTTTTTAGGAACAGAAGCATTGAAAATTGCGTCTACTTTCTCCGAATTCGGGTGAACACCTTTGTTCTCGAAAACGTACCCTAGATAAGACACACGATCAGTTAGAAAGGCACATTTAGAGAGATTTAAGCGAATTCCAGGATTTTTGAGGACAGACAACACTTTGTCAAGAACTTTCCAATGAGCATCATAGGAAGAGGTCAAAATGAGTAGATGATCCTGGTACACAATGATGTTATCGATGCCCGAAAGAGTCCTATTCATGAACGCTTGAAAAATGCCGGGGCTTGCACGCAATCCATAAGGTAAGTAATTGTACATAAATAGACCTTCCGAGGTGTTAATGGTCGTAAACTTTTTTGATTCTTCGTCCAACGGAATTTGCAGAAATGCATTTGACAAATCAATTTTGGAGAAAAACTTCGCATCTCCGACTTGAGAAATTACATTATCAATGACTGGTAGTATAGATTGAAAGGGACTTAGAAAATTGTTAATGGAGGCTGAAAAATCTCCACAGATTCTCACACTGCCATCAGACTTTAGAACATTAACGGTAGGAGATGCCCATTGGCTATCATAAGGTTTATAAATTTTACCTATACTCTGCAAGCGCTCCAGTTCGGTTTTGACAGAGTCTTCAAGTCTTACAGGAATAGGGCGTGCTTTACAAAATCCAGGAACTGCATTAGGCAACACATCAAGATGAACGGTATCTCTAACGTTAGACTGTGAATCAGATGACAAGTACGAATCACATTTCAAAGACAAGCTTTTCAGCAAACTATGACAATCCGTTTTGTTTATAGTGTCGCATTTATCAGGAATGACAATATTTCCGTTGAGTTTAGAACAAATATCTCGGCCAAGTAAGTTGATTCTATCATCTTCCACAATGAGAAACTTATGATTAAAACTTACGTCTTTATAACTAATGATTATTGAAGATTAACCAAGCAAATTTACAAAGCCACCACTGTATCCGAGCACTTTACTACACGTAGGATTTTACAACAGCACCAACAGCAAGTGCATCTCTTTTACGTGTGTGGTCGAGACCGCACTGCCGTTGTCCAGAAGAAATTAAACAGATTTACCATTTAAATTGCATTTTAACATAGTAGGTTCTTTTGTAATGGGAATTACAGTGGTGTTTACTCTAAAAAAATGAGAATCATTCAAGTGATTATCAGAAAAATTGCGTACAGAATTACTGTCACCATTGTCGTTCCTAGGGTAGGGTTTTGCAGAACAACTTCGTTTTCAGCTTTAGAGGCTCACTTGAACTCTTCATTGACACATCTTCTCTTCCGACGTTGCAATGACAACCGCTCCTTTCCGGCTGCACTATGTAAGTGCGAGCTGCGTCAAATTCTCCTCGTGTAGGTCCCCTTCGTGTAGGTACCCCTGGTGTAGGCTCCGCGGGAGAAGGCCGTGCTGCCGTCGTAGATTTGCAGACTCTAGAAATGTGGCCTATTTTCCACATTTTTTGCATTTCAATTTCAAAGCATAGCAATTCTTTGCAAGGTGCTTCTGCCTTGTTCCGCAACGAATGCATATGTAGTTCGGCTGTAGTTTTTCTGTTGTGAAAAACGATGAAGGTGAATCCTTACGAATAATATCTTGAGCATCGGAGCTTAACTGTTCGATGAGTTTTGCATGTTCAACGCATTCGTTGACCGACTTGCGGTCACACTTCTGTAGAACTGCGCTGAGAATTTGCGCTGAATGTAAACCAGCAACGAAGGAATCTCTCAATAGACGATCACGACAGCAGTTATCATAGTTGCACGCAGATGCTAAGTCATTTAACGTTTTAGCATAACTTTCTATGGATTTATTAACACCTTGCTTTCTGTTTAGAAATGTAACAGATGGCCGACAATGGATTTCTTGATTTCAAATTGCTGAATTAACTTCTCTTCTATTTCATCATACGTTGCATCAGTGAGTAACGTGGGTTTAATTCTTCGTTGTAGATCAGTACTGATGTTTATAGGCAAAGCATTAACTAAAATACTAGCTTTTTTACCGCCATTGTTTCCGCCTTCTGAAGAGCGTCTGCACACTGAACCTTGATTCTATGAAGAAATTCACTCACTGTTTCTACTTCAACGTCGAATGGAGGACAGCTAACTGTTGAATACGCAATCCTGATTTTAGAGCACTTGTAAAGTTCAAATTCACTTTGGAGATTCGAAATCTTCGTCGCCAAATTGTAGTGTCGTTTCTATCGGCACTACTTGAGGTTTGGTAGCAGAAGCTGCAACTTTAGTTCCCTTGGCCGAATCCTAAGGGGGAGGATAAGGATACGCACAGCAACGTTCTTAATTTAGTACTGGTTCCATCGGCGACAGACCTTCCTTAAAACTAGTCGTGCCCGGAAGTAAATAAAGACTTTCCGGTGCTCGTAAAGGCAAGACGCAACAAAGGACTTCCGTCGGCATGTTCCGGCGGTTTAGGACACTTCTGGCTCCGAGAAATACGAAGCAACGCGCGATAAGATATCCGGCGGCGCCTGCCATGCGAGGCTCCCACACATTTTCTCCCATGATTCAGTTATCAATTTGAATTTTGTTTCATCAGAAATTAGCGATACCATTTTAGTTATATACACTGATTCTTAGTGTCCGTGTTAAGTCCATTAACCAAAAATGAGTGTAAGTTAGAAAATTCATCTCATTTCGTTAAGGAGATTATATCATTTCAAGACGCAGATATTGTAACTATGGCTTCATTTGATGTTGAAAGTTTAATTACGAACATTCCTCTGACAGAAACGGTCAATAATATTTTTAATGCCTTTTTTGCCTCGTCAACAGATGTGGTTTTAATGCTTAGTAGAATTCAATTTAAAACTCTACTTGAACTTTCGGTTTTAAGTTCAGTGTTAATTTTTGTTGGCAAATTATTTAAACAAATAGAAGGTTTTGTCACATGACTCCCTTGGGGCCTCTTTTTGCAAATATCTTTATGTGCCATTTGGAGCAAAAATGGCTTGCAGATTGCCCCACAACTTTCAGACCTGCATTTTACCGAAGATGTATTGAAGATACTTTTTTACTATTTTGAGATCCTAGCCATGCCATCATGTTCAGAGACTATTTGAATTCTAAACATCTTAACATAAAATGTACTGTTGGAAAAGAATGCAATAATTGTTTATCATTTTTCCATTCCCAAATTACTAGAACAGGCCGCAGTTTTAAATCTCTTGTTTTTCGGAAGGCTACTTTTAATGGATTGGGCTTAAGTTTTTTCAGTTTTTGTGCTTATAGGTTCAAAATTAATACCATACAGACATTATTGAATCGAGCGCCTAACATTTGTTCAAACTATGTGAGCTTGCACGTTGAATCTACTTCTCTGAAATTTTTTTTGTCAAAATGGGTTTCCTACATCTATAGTTCATGTTCAAATTAAAATATTTCTGGCTAAAAATATTCAATAACAAGTACTCTTCTAGAGCCAATGGAACGTCTATATTGTGTTTTCCTGTATTTTAGAGATTTTACTGATAAGATGTCAAGAGATTTAGAGACCCTTTTTAAACGCCATTTTCTTGCCGTGAAACCATGTATCATTGCCATCTTATCTCTTAAAGTTGACTCATTTTTCCGCCATAAGGACGTGATTCCGAAGCGAATGCGGGTTTCCGTTGTCTATAAGTTTAGTTGTTGTGTACAGTGTACATCTGGCTATGTCGGCATGACGACTTTGCCACTTAATATTAGGATTGCCCAGCATCGTGGTATCAGCTACCGTAGTGGAGGAATGTTAACCCAACCGCCTCACTCGTCTATTCGCCTTCATAGTGAACGGTGCTGCGATCGCATAGCAGAAGATGATTTTAAAATTTTATGTACTGCTCTGAATGAATTCGACTTTCGTATTTTAGAGTCCCAATTCATAGCCAAAGAAAAACCTGTCCTTATAGTACAAATAGTTCATTTTTTCTGCAAATTTATTTGTAAATTTTTTTCAAGAAATAACTTGTACTTTAGATTTGACTGAATTTTTCTTTCTTCAATTTCATTATTTTTCTCAGAATGACTTACAGAATGATTTACAGAATGACTTACAGAATGACTTACAGAATGACTTACAGAATGACTTATGGAGCTGGTCTCGAAAACGTTTTACAGAGTGAATAGGTTCTTTGAATATATTTTGTTTTAAGACCTTGCAAAGGTCTAATAAATATGATTTCAATATTAACAGCGTACTTCGTTTATAAGTTTCTTAAAATAATTAGATTGAAGAGAAATGACCTTCCTGAATCCTTAAAGACAAGTCAACTGCGAAACAAAGCTACTGAAACATTTAAATTTGGTCGTAAGCATTTATCAAGGGAAGATAGTTCATCAATTCCTTGACGTCTAATTGTCGTCCCAATATCGTTTCGACGGTAGGCCGTTATTGCGTAGTAAGAATTGTATGAGGCTTTGACAGTTAGTATTGAGTTATTACAAAACTCGCATACTGATGCGATATTGCTCTATTGAAATTCTGAGCCTTCTACAAAGCGTTCTTAGGCAGTTATTAGCCAAGAGATTAGTCGCTTTAGGGCAGTAAATTAGCGCTTTTCAGGTCGCTATGTCCCTTATTTTAAGCCCTGTTTAAAGGCTATTTCTGGGCATCGCAACGGCTAATGCTGATTCGAAACTACGGCCATTTTAGGCTTCTCTACTACCTGATGGAGGCTATTTATGACCTTTTTTGGCTTCTCCATTGTTGAACGAGTCTTGTAATAGCCTTTTTGGGCTTCATTACTGCTTGATCAAGGCTAATAACAGCCTTCTCTTGCTTCTGTACGACTCACAGTGGCCCTTGCAACGTTTTAGTTGTAACCCAGTCTGGCTTTACGCCGCCTCATCGAAAAGCATGCACACGGTTCGTCGTCTCGTGTGCACATTTTTGAATGATTATTGTCATCAAGGCGGCAACATATAGCAGTCTTTATCGTATAGAAAGACCTCTTTTGACTCTATAATTATCGCCGCCTTTAAAACATAATTGAGCATAAAGTCGCATGACAGGCGGCTAATGAAATGCATAGGTATACATACTATTGTATGCAATATGAATTTTCAACGAAAAACCACGTGAAATGGGGGGAAATGAACATTAATGGCTTGGAGAATTTTTTCACAACCCACGAAAATAGGACATACACTCCTTTGTGACTAACAAATAGTTAGGTTGACAACAGGTCAAAACTGGTCAGCAGCTCTGTTGACGGCGCTGCCTTCGGCCATCAAGTATAGAGAAGTTGATTTGGCGCCAGCTTCTCTGCCCACTTCGGTTAATCGCGTCTGTTGGAAGTGAAAGAGAAGTACATAAACATAATATTAGCAGAGTTATCCCGTTTCGTGATAGCTGCGGTTAAACAGTTATTGAGTCGGGTCGTTGCCCACGCAAGTTAAGTTATAGGTTTCCAGTTATGCGGCAAGTTATAGGTTTCCAGTTATGGTGCAAGTTATAGGTTTACAGTTATGGTGCAAGTTATAGGTTTCCAGTTATGGTGCAAGTTATAGGTTTCCAGTTATGATGCATGTTATAGGTTTACAGTTATGCGGCAAGTCAGAGGGTTCCAGTTATGCGGCAAGTCAGAGGGTTCCAGTTATGCTGCAAGTTATAGGTTTCCAGTTGTGCTGCAAGTTATAGGTTTCCAGTTGTGCTGCAAGTTATAGGTTTCCAGTTGTGCTGCAAGTTATAGGTTTCCAGTTGTGCTGCAAGTTATAGGTTTCCAGTTGTGCTGCAACTTATAGGTTTCCAGTTGTGCTGCAACTTATAGGTTTCCAGTTGTGCTGCAACTTATAGGTTTCCAGTTGTGCTGCAACTTATAGGTTTCCAGTTGTGCTGCAACTTATAGGTTTCCAGTTGTGCTGCAAGTTATAGGTTTCCAGTTGTGCTGCAAGTTATAGGTTTC